>CAJFCP010025860.1:82447-93954 GCA_904066005.1 Synergus itoensis | reverse complement strand
GGATGTCTTTAGGACGTCCTCAGGATGTCAATGTCTTTGTGCCCACTGGGATTGTGCAAGCAATTTTTTTGCAGAGGTATGATAACACCTTAACTTACATCAATTTGACAAACTTTCTCACTCGCACACCTTTCCTATGAATAGTGTCAACTGCGCACATGCGCAGAAGATTATCGAATTCCTGTGAATAAGTCTGGCACTTACGGTCGAATTTCTATTTCCCGGTGGCGCCACAGAGTTCGATCTCCTTATTATTCCTTCGTGGGATGGATGATCAGTAGATTCAGTTTTAGAATCAGTTTTAGATTCAGTATGTTATAGCTATAGCTTATATCACACGATTTTTGATTTTTGAAAAATTGACAAAATGGCGTATATTTTTCGAAAAAAAATTTTTAAAACGCGTTTTTTTCACCGTTTTTTGGACAAAAAATCTAGTTAAATTCAAAATTAAAAAAAAAACTTGATATGCGCTATAGCTATGGTCGTAAAGAAAGTGTGGTAAAAATTTTACAAGAATCGGTTCAGTAGTTTCGGAGATTTCATCAACAAGGCATCGAAAAACGTTGTTTCGAGAAAAACGCGTTTCAGTGCTGCGGCGATAGCAAGTAGCAAAATAAAGGTCACACAAAAGTGCCATTACACTGCTCCGATCTTCACAAAATTTTAGTATGATACTTCTTTTTCTTTCGAAAAATGTAATAAAAACAATCGATTTTTTAAAAATTCTAATTAGTAATTCTAATTAATTCTAATTCATCCCTCAAGTGATTTTCTTTTGTTAATTACAATTTTCTTATTTTCGTTGACCGTGAGTATCAACCTATGGAATTTGATCGTTATATGTATAATAAATAATAATAATCGTATTCTTTTGTTTGGTAATTTTTTTGTCATCCAGTTTTTGACAGTTTATTAGATCGGCTCAGTTTGTAAAAATGTCTAGTCACTTGAAGTTATGGAATGGAATTTCTTTAGTTTAAATTTGAATTATATTTTACAGTTAAATTCTAATCCTTCAAAATGAAAATAGGTTGAATTTATTTGATATATTTATACCTACGTTTTTTTTAAGAAAATAAGACGACATGTATTTTACCGATTTCAAGAGAAAAAGTTGCTAAAGTTATGAGTACACTCGACTCTGATGTTATGTCTCTCTGACGCGCCGCTCATGCTTGGATTGAATCTAACTTCATGATTCGAAACTATAGTAAAGCTTTTTGAATTATCCGGAGATATTGTAACATCTTTCTTCGAAGGACTCGCGCTCATGTTCGTGTCTGGCAATAATTACTCTTGGTATATCTAGAATGATTAACTCTAATCGCGATTGGATAGTTTCAAATTCTGATGATAATTGTTTGTAATCGCTCTTCGATGTCTAGAGAAACGAAATCTATTTTTGGTGTTACTTTTGCTAACTCTTTCTTATTCGATGTGAGGCTGCGCTTAATGCTTCCGTTTCAATGTTACTAATGGTAGCCATTTTAAATTATATAGAACAATTGTACTTATCAACCACGCAAAACTTTGAAAAATAGGAATATTGTATGGGAAATGGTGATACCAAAATCTTGCTTACCTTTGATTAGCTGGATCTCTGTTGCATGCTACGTGGATTGATCTCCTTTTCTCTGGATAGACTTAATAGGAATTCTGATGCTGATTGGATGCTACCTCAGGATTCTTTGTTAGATTATCGTCTGGTCGGAAAGTCACTTTTATTCTAGAATCTTGCATTTCAAATCATGCAGACTGGATATATTCAAGTCACATTTTACCAATTTCATATACATTTTTTTGGAAAATTTATGATTATTTGAACATTTAAAACTCGTAATACAATTTAAAATAAAAATTTTCAAGTTTTTGTTATAAATTGCTACAGTTTCTAAACCGATATACACGAAAAAAATTAATTATCGAAACTTTCCTTGTAAGTTATTGACCCATAAAACTGTGAGAAAATTATAAAATTACTCCCATGACTTGTGAAATCCCATCAAATTTCATGATATCTCACAAAACATTGTTAAGGCTGATGGAATTTGAAAACCATTAGGTATTTCACGTTGTAACGTAATAATACAAAATGTCCATACACTAGTGCATAAACAAATGTGGTGAATATATAATTAAACATTAAAAGTGCAAAATAATGTCAAAAAAAGATTATTTAGAAGGATTTCACACGAATGTGAAGGAATTTTTGACATTGTTTTGCAATTTTAATATTTAATTATACATTTATCACATTTTTGCTTCCTCATAGAGGAAGCTTTGTAGTGGTGACAAAAATCCACTTTCTAAAAAAAGGTATTTTTCAACATATTTTAAGTGGAATATATCTAATATGTCCTGAAAAAATATCCGGATGTGTGTGTGTGTGTGTATGTGTGTGTATGTCACGCTTTTAACGATCCTGCAATATCATTAGAACGCGTATAGATAAATTGATGAAATTTGGCTTTTTATTCCACTATTTACCAAGTTGAATTTTTTTACAATGGTTTACCAAAATATTAAATTTTACATGTTTCGTGTACTTTTATAATTTTCGTAAAATTCATTTTTTCACTATAACTTCTCAAATATTCAAAATTTAAAGTTGATGTAAGGAAAATGAAGATTCCTTTCATCGAGACGAATCGATTGACCTATATTATTAATGCATTTCATTAAAAAATAAGGATGTTATGGTTAATTGTATTTTCAAAAATTAATTTTTCAACTATAACTTTTTAAATAATCAAAATTTTTGTTGGCCTAAAATAGGCAACGTCGCAATCTTATGCTGTATCAACTTGGCAACATCGAGTGTCTCTATCCTCAGTTGTTCGCTAGATCGTATGTTGATCACACAAAGTATATCGCAGTACAGTACCTTTGTAACAATATATATTGTATTCATATAATTTATCCTCTCACTTAATTTATATCCTACTCACTGAATTTCCAAAGTTCCCACAATTTTGACCTGACGTAAGGAAAATAAATATTCTTTGTGTCGAGATGAATCGATTGAACTATATCATTAATGCATTTCATTGAGAAATAAGAAAGTTATAAAAAATTATTTTCTAAAAATTCTATTTTTCAACTATAATTTCTCAAATAATAAAAATTTAAAACTGTTGTTAGGGAAATGAAGATTCCTTGTGTCCAGACGAATCGATTGACCTATAAGATTAATCCATTTCATTCAAAAATAAGAAAGTTGTGCTTTATTGTAATTTTCGAAAAAGAGTTTTTCGAATATAACTTCTCAAATAATTAAAATTTAATGCTGATGTAAAGAAAATTAAATACATAATGCTTCCTCTCTGAGGAAGCAAATCATACATATTTGCTTACAGGAAGCAAAGTGCTCATTGAATGAGCACAAAAGTTGATACAACTTGACAGCTAGTTTTATACTCTCATGTAGGATAAACCGAGGCAAAGCCGACCGGTGGGGTAAAGCTGACTTTGCTTATAACGTTGTTATTATTTAACAATTTTAATTCCACTTTGCACAAAATAAATCTATTTCATTATAGAGATAGTGTTACTTACTTAACCCTCCGTCCTTACACCTATTTTTTCGATCGAGATCCCTACACTGGGTCAATTTAACCCTGGCACTTTCTGATCGCGTACCATTTCATAGCTATTTATCTGATTGACTTGAAACAAATTTTGAGATGTAATATAACTAATGCAGAATCTGTTGGTGTGATCAAAAAATAATTTTGAATTTAATTATTAATAAAAAAAAATTATGGAAAAAAAAATTTTTTTTTTAAAAGGTGTAGTCAGAACATCCAACTATAGTTAGAATAGGTCGAACGCGCCAAATTATGAATTTCCATAAAGGTATACACAACCAAAATTTTTATATGGGTCAAATTGACCCAGGGTAAGGACCGAGGGTTAAATCTTGAAAATTGACGTTGTAAAAGAAAAATTATACCGAAAACAGTTTTGACAACGAAAGAATGGAAGATTCGTTGGCAGAAATATAACACTTCTGACGGTAATGATGTTAATACTTAAAGGATGATAATTTGATATTTTGATAGTTGAAACAATATCACATCACGTAATTATAATAATTAAACGTAATTCAAGTCTAAAATACATAAAATCTCGTAAATAATTTAGGCCTCATCACGGGGGTAAAAGCGACCATTTTAATAGTTTGTAGGCTAGATATCTTTGCCTGTAGTCTGTCATCAATAGAATGTCAACAAATAAGAGGTTATATCGTAGCTATCGCTATTTTTATTCAAAATAACTTATTCTTCTTTCTGCATATGTTTAAAGGTAATTTGGCAAATACTTTCAATAACACAGAAGCTAACCATTATATTTTTCAATTTTCAAATCTTTTGAGTTTCATAAAAAGCTACAGGTTGCCTTTACCCCAAGGTGTGGGGTAAAACCGACGAAGTACAGCCTGTTAGAAATAATTAAACTATTAAATCATTGTTTTATTTATGTGATTAATATATAGAGAAATATGATGTGTAATAATGTAGGACTCGAAATTTAAAAAAATAGATCAGTTCTATATCTTAATAACTTTTGAAAAATTATTGACTATTAACTGGTCGGCTTTGTCCTGGTTTACCCTACGACCATTTTTCTATTATTACGTCACAACGAGAAATACCTAATCAATGTAGAAAAACTCTAATTTTACCAACTTTTTAGTTAGATTTCAACTCGAGATTTTAAAGGCAAAAAAGGGTAAATTTATAGTATTTTGATAGCACAGAAAGGAAAGAAAGTATGAACAAACTCCGTTTACTCACCAGTTTTTCGAAAAATCACTTTTTACCTTCTCATCAGAGAGAATGTATTATGTAGATTTGTGTAAAATTTGACCCCCCCAGTTTTTGTCAAATGTCCACGTTTTGGGACCCCTGAACCCGAAAAACATGTTTTTACGAATGTGTCTGTCTATCTGTCTGCCCGTGTGGAAAATTGTCATGGCGTTGTACTGTTTCTGTGCAGTCCGCCTTGGGTCTATATTGGCGCGGAACAGATTGACTGTACAGTGGCTAGACTGGGATGTAACGTTTGGATCGACTAGTTTCTAGACAGTTTAGCTATGTAGATGCTATATAATGTTCCTATACATATCTAGTTAACCTTATAGTAATTTAGAGTCCACAAAAAATGTAGAATCTACAAAAAACAATTATTAATAAAAAACATAGTTTATTAGCAGTTATATTATGGATATACTTATAACTAATCGATATTGGTAAATTTTAACGCATATATAACAAATAAAATTTCGCACGCAACGCGAGGGGGAATCGAACACACGACCTACGGGATGCGAGTCCAGCTACCTAACCATTACCCTAAACTCTCGAGATGGTGGTCCCACATTTTTTCTAGGGTATACTCAGTAACACACAAAGATCAAATCTCGTCTTGAGATAATTTAATCAAAAAACGCACCTGAGTTAACATTAAATAAAATATGTACCTATATGAAATTTTAAATATTTTTCATATTCACTTTCACAGAAAGTAAAAGTGTAATATTAATTGATCGAAAATAATTTTTATGGCGAGAACAAAAATCTTTTGCAAGAAAAAAACATGCTAAAAAAAATTTGTGGCACGACTTTTAATATGAGTTATGTCAAATTAATACAACAAATAAAATCGTAGAGAACAGTTCCATATTTTTCAGATGTATATTAAAAAAAAAAAAAACAATTAATTAGTTCTGAAATGTCTTTTGCTAAACTATATTTTCTTTTCATTTTCTAAGTCCGAAAAGTCATACTATCTAATGCCAAGACAAAAGTTTGATATATTTACTGTATCGAAATTGCCTCTTACTTCTGTGTCGCAAATAGACAGTCTAACTTGACAAAGGTTCAACCATAGCAAAACTACACAGTGCCAAGCTCGGGCCAGTATAGTATTACTGTATACAGTAGGGCGTGAGAAAAACTGTACTGGTGATGCATGATTCAAGACCGCCATGACAATTTTCCACACGGGTAGATTTTTAGTTTGTGGGTACGATAACTTTCGAAAGAATTGAAAGATTGGATTGGCATTTAGTATACTCTTTTGGTGTCCTACAATGAAGGTCAAGTTCGTTGGCCAGCCATTTTTGATCAAAATTCAAAAAGTTGGAGTATTTTGAAAATTTTTGATACCACTTTTTTTTTAATTTACACATTCTATGCACATATGTTCGTAGTACTCAAAAAGTCGAACAATTTTTCATAATTAATTTTTTTGATAAAAAAAAGTTGAAAAACTTATAACATTTTGAAAATCCAAAAAAAATGAAAGAAAACTTAAATTAGAAGCCAAACAACGCACGATATGATAAAAAGTCTAAAGATGAAAAATGTTTCTTTTCGAACGCCCTATAAGATTGGCAGAACAACTTTTTGAATTTCCTTAAAAAATCGAAAATTCAAATTTTGAGCCGAATAACGCGAGATGCAGAGAAAATGATAAGAAACATAATACTATTTGTCTTAGAAAGATCTACAAGTTCTCCTTTCGCCTGTAAGGTGTAAGCTTCCCGCAGGGCACAAGCGCGCGAAGCGCGCAACACGGAGCGCGAAGCGCGACGATCGAACTATAGTCTACCCTCCGCACGCTGTGGGCGCGCTCATTTTTGCGAGCGAAGCGAGCCACGCGCGATGAGAATGTGCCCGCGAAGCGGGCAGATTTTTTAGTCTCAAAAGACCGCGAGATTATTATTAGATATATAAAAGGGCGAACATTTTAACTCTCATGATGCAAGTTGCCAGTGATCTCAAAGTTGGCTCCCTGCTCGCGCAGGGGGCCATTGAAATTCCTTAATATTACTCAAAATCTCCTAAAATATTGTTAAATTCATTATAATATCATTTTTCTTGGAATTACACGAAAAGAAATTTAGGACAGCTGTTGTATTCGATGCAGTGTAGGGCAAACTAACCATGATTCCAACGCGGCGCCATTTTTCATAAAGCGTGTAGATATACTGTAGATGTTTGTGGTAATAATATATCTTATCGTCTAGATTCAGACCACCTAATCAGAACGCCATCTGGATTGAATTATTCGCTTCCTGGATATTCAGGAAAAAGTAAAAATAATAGAAAAATTAATCTTTAACTCGTTTTGTATTTCTTTACAAATTATTTTGTCTTTTTCATCAATTTATTGAAACGTAAAAGCCAGAAAAACGTCCGAGAAAGTTTAAGCGAATCCACTAGGTAGCGCTCTAATCATGTGGTCTGACAGTAGTCAAAAGTATATTTCCTATAGGAAATTCCGGATGATATGTAACTGAACCAGAAAATTAGGAATGATGCATTAGGCTGCCCAAAATTTTGGTATGACATTCGGCTCTCTGTCGGATCGCAGCATTCTTAAAATAAGGTAGCAGTTGCGTTAATGAGATTGCATGCTATTGCTTGTGTATCCTATTATAAAAAAGACACCGCATGAAAATCTCGAATCGAACTCGAAAAATATAGAATTGAAGGCGGCCATGTTGGATAATGAATTAGCATCATGGATGTAAGAATATATAGATGGAGCATAAAATCCCAACTCAGGCGAGGGGGATGTGGTAGCTGAGTTGCAAAGGGGGATGGAGCGGCCATATTACTTAGGGAAGTTTTGAAGCCTCTGATTAGCTGATTTGTTGATTTGGTTGTGATTGGTTAATGGAAGTCGCGGTTTGCATACACAATGTTAGATTTTAAAAGCCCGCACTAAAATCTCAGCCAATCGAAATCTAAAAAACTCCCCTATGTAATATGGCCGCTAAACACAGCTTCACCCCTTAATTATTTCGGCACACGCTCCGCAGGCTTGGGCTCCATCCATATATTCTTATATCCATGATTAGCATTGTCATTGAATGTAGAAAAGAACATTGAAAGGCAAGAAGTGCGATTACTTGCCTACTACTTACAAGTCAGTGACACTAGTCCTATTATAAAAAAGACATGGCATGAAAATCTTGAATTGAAAATAATCGAATATCGAACTTCGAGTTGCAAAATTGAATATATACAAGAAACATTGAAAGATATATATTAAGAAAGCATTAGCACTAAATGTAGAAAAGAACATAGAAAGGAACATAAGATATAAAAGGAATTTTTTGGATAATTTGAAAACTAATTTTTCTTTTCAACTTTGTTAACTGAATTTTTTAGACAAAATAAATTTTGGATTTTAAGTAATGTTTAAAACAGCGTGGCGGTGCACGGGACGACGATAATATAGAAGGAAAAATTGGATGTTGATCTATTAGATTGGTGCAGCAATTGTAGCCTGGTGCTAGCTTAAAGAAATTGAGAGAAAGAAAGACGAGCGAACAAGGTCGATTTTGAGTCGACTACGAGTATGCAAATTCGATTGTAAAAAGTCGACTTTTACGCCGTGAAATAGACTTTCGATTAAAGTCAACTTCGAATTTTCCATCCTTAGTGTTTATTTCAGCAGTCGTTCATATATAAGTACCGCAGTCGCCCCAAATTTCTTCCGTGTACGTGAAATCTTTTAATATCTCTAAAAGTCTCAAAATATTTTGAAAAATCCCTTTAAATTTCTAAAAAATATTCAAAATTTGGTGTAATAAAATCGAGAAGTAAGCGGTCATTAACGCATAATGCACTTTTACGAAAAAATCAGACAAATGCTGTATCTCATTGTCAGAATCCATTACATTTAATAAGATTTGAAAAACGTTATTATGTTAAGTATCTCTTCGAAATGAAGATCCGATTCGAAAATAATTTTTATATTCCTTCGTTTCAGATTAATTAATAAATCAAATATGGACTTATGAATTTTTGATAAATTATGGTGGATTTATCACCTTTTGAACATTAACATAGAAATGAATTATGGGGAGCACTGAAATCTGTTTTAGAGAGAGATAAAATATTTAAGAGGTAGACCTGTCTCTTTCTAAATAAAGCTGATTAGTCGAGATCATTTTTTTTTAATAGACTTATACCTAACTCCTCACTTTCTCCTCAAATGCACTTGCCTTAAAATTTAAAAAATCTTTATGGAATCATGTAGGTAATGTATTTTTTTTATACTTGAATATTATTAATTGCCCATAAAATGTTTTCCGCGCTCAGTAGCGTACGTATAATATTGTTAGTTTATTATAATATAGCTACAATTGGAGACTAGCATCACAATACATATATCTTTTGAGTTTTTGACTATTTCTTTAATTTTTACAAAGATTATCTTCTTCTTGTGAATGATGGGTTAAATAACTTTATTATAGAGCTAAAATTCGAATTAACTTTAACAATTGCTGGAAATTTTCATTGAATTGAAATATGATACGTCTTGATGTGAAACATTGGATATTTCTTGAATTCCACGATAGTCAGAAGAGACAGGAAGGTATAGTGCTCTAGGAATATGTGCTACCGAGACTTGTGGTCAAATAGCTCATACGTCTTAAGCTAACCTGTGAGCAATGGAATTCCTGTGACTAATTTATAAGATTAGGGACCAATGAGTAAAGTCTTAAAGTACTGACAGGGCACGCGAGAGTAAAATATGTAGCTTTCAAAATTAGGGGAATCATGATTGTATAAAGTTTCAGATAAAAATATTTGATCTTTTTAATGATCGAAGCAACTCAATTAAAAAGCTACATTATAATTATTTTACACAAATTAAATGTCATGAAATATAATGTTTTCATTACGTATTACTTTGTAGGAAAGAAGAAATTGATAATAGTTTTTCGCAATAAAATGTACTGCATTGGGAAATCTCGCGTGTAGTTTAATGTAAATCAGGAAGAAGTGAATAAAGACCGTGAAATCGAGAGTTTTTAAGTAGGTGATAAAAAGTTAATGTGCATTCGAATCCGTGAGACGAAATCAAGAGGCGGATATTAAAATACGCTACGAAGTTAGAGTTATTCCCGAAGGAGTAGAGAAATCGGGCGAGTTTCCAAGCTGGCGAGCATCAGTGAAATTCCTATCGTAAAACTTCAGCCTGTGACTTGGACGCTTTCGTGTTTCCTCTTCTTGTCTGCTCGTGGATTTAGACCAATTTGAAATCTCCTCGTCCTCGAGGGAAACTCTTAACGCTACTTTAAATCAGCTTTCAGAACTCATCTACATTCATTGATATCCATTCTCCTGTTTCACACTTGATTTTCATATTTAGCAATATCATTATCAATGATTCTAAATATATATGCAAGAATATGGCCGTTTTTCATACCTGATTTAAGAAAACATTGTGCGAGTCACGAGGAAGGATTTTTTCGACTTCTACTGAAAATATCAAACCCGGTTTATCCTTCATTTTGAAAAAGTAGGCAATAATTCAATTACATATTTACTACAAAATGATAATTGTATATAGTTTGGTATACTAAGGGTGGGACTATGTAAGTTGATAAATGTGTTTCTATAACCAAACAGATAATCAAATTCAGATGCGATACTTGGAGATAGTTCGAGTTTAAATGCATGCCCGAGGCATTTTGGTGGTTGGTACTTGATCGAGGAAGTTTCAATGCTGAATTGTGGTGGAGTTAGTGTCAATTGCACTGAAATAGGCCTCTTTGGAGTACAAATGGTCAAACTGCAAGCTAAAACAGATGGTGGCTGACAAAAGCAGGTAAACTGTTGCTCGAAGTGTTACTCCACTTCATTGCTGTTTGCTCTTGCTTTTTGAGAGATGAGAGTTGATATTCGAAGATTTCAAACATTCAAACTAACTCGAAGGGAATATAACTTGCTGATTCAAACTTTAAAAAAAATGAATTTACAAAACTTAAGTTGATATCTATGTATAAGCTCAACCTAGTTTTTAATGCTTCTTTTTAAATAATTTGATAAAATCGCAATATGTTTGTACTAATATGTTGATTACTTTAAGAATGAAATAATTAATCATAAAAATGGGTGTGCAGCAATTTTAATTAAGTAAATTAACAATGAAATTTATAATTAATTTATAGCAAGCCATTAAGTGAAATTAATTTTGTGTACACAATAAATTTATAATTACATTTATTATAATTACATCCTCGCTTAATATACATATATCTGTGCAAGTAACGACAACTTTATCGTCGTTAAAACGATTAGACATCAGTGCGAAGATAAGATCTAGAAGATGTAATTTGTCTTCTAGTACTCCTCACGACATCAAAACTTCAGTTGATTTAATGTCATCGTCAGAAATCGTTCGCATTTCTGCACGACTAACAAGGAAGGTCTGCCAGATGTCCCTCGCCGATTTGATTCTTCCTGATATACTATATGTTGTAGTACTCAAAAAACTAAGCGACACGCATTTTTTTACATTCTCATCAGAGAAGGTATTAGATTTGTGTAAAATTTGACCCCCCCCAGTTTTAGTCAAATGTCCACGTTTTGGGACCCCGTGAACCCGAAAAACATGTTTTTACGAATGTGTCTGTCTGTCTGTCTGTGTGTCTGTCTGTCTGTAGATTTTTAGTTTGTGAGCACGATAACTTTCGA
>CAJFCP010025860.1:55128-77447 GCA_904066005.1 Synergus itoensis | reverse complement strand
TAGTTCAGTATCCAAGATATTAAGCTTGAATATCCATTTTTCTCCGTTTATGCACAACTCGTTGAGGTTCGACAGATTCATCATTGACAGCACAAAATACAGCGCGCATCTTACTGCCCGATTCATGTGGTGTGATGTTTTCAGCCTTCGCCTCCATATATTGATGTATATGTAAGAAGTTAAAATATGTATTAATGCATATTTTCTAAATCAGAATTAGTACACTATAACCTCGAAGTAATCCTGATTATTTGCTATGAGGACTGCTTCGCAAACGTCAGTTCCGAGAAATTTCGCTCGACGAGCAGGGCCGACGCATCCCATCTGAGCGCCTCTTTGGACGCTGCCAGTCAGAAAAAAAGATTTTAGAAATTACTGTAAGTGGGTCGGCCCTTTTTTTCCCCCCCCCCCCCCCCCACTTAGTTCCTCAGTCGCTCGATCTTAGATTAGGTGCGCGCGGGACAGG
The DNA here is from genome assembly GCA_904066005.1 of Synergus itoensis. Taxonomy (NCBI): domain Eukaryota; kingdom Metazoa; phylum Arthropoda; class Insecta; order Hymenoptera; family Cynipidae; genus Synergus; species Synergus itoensis. The sequence goes on along the minus strand of CAJFCP010025860.1, from coordinate 76,981 downwards.
AGAGATCAGGACTACTTCGCGAAGGACTACTTCGAGGTTGTAGTGTATATGAAGTTAAGAGACTATTCCACTTTAAACGCTCGAAAAAAGGCTATTTTTCGGAATTTTTTCTGAGCATGCTATGAAAGATATTGATCAAAAACTTGTTAGGGATGATTAATAGAATCTTAAATTCATTAAAAAAATTTTTCAGTTTATTTCATTAAATTTTTGTATATAAAAACCGCAGCTGAATATAATTCCTCCAAAAATTGGTAGGTAATAAACGGTCTCCATCATACATTAAGGAGGTAGTCTGATGGTAACTGACACCTTTTTTAAAGCTGGTTTCGGCATTTTTTTTATAATAAAATAAAATAAAATTATTTAAAATTTTTTATAATTTATTATTAACATATAAAACTGTAAAAAAATTGTTTTTTTTTTAACAATATTGTTTCAGTTTTTTTTTTACGGCCAAAGTGAGCACTTCAAAACAAAATCCGGTTGCTGGCCCGGATGATTACGGCACACGGTGTGTCTCGGCTAAGCTCAACCCAAAAGTGCTTGCACCTCCCGGTTTTTTCTTGATTATACTTCAGTGATATCTCACGATCATTTTGAGCGCAAAAATAAAAATATCGTTTGTGCCGTTTTTGAGAAAATTCAATTTTTGATTTTTTAAGAAGGTTATTTGAAAAAATAAAATAATAAAAATAATATAAATTTCTATTGGCTAAAAATGTTTAGTTTAACATACAAGAAAAGGTTCTAACTGTTAGAAATCTTGCGACAAGTAAAATCGATCAATAATTCTGAAAAATGAGAGAAAAAGTGGAAAAACATGAGTTTTATCTAAATATTTCTTTTTAATAATTTTTTTTTCTGATGCCCTGAAGTGCCGGAATTTCAGGACATCAGGAAAAAAAATTAAATTGATTATTGTTCTGTAGGCTTTTTTTCTGTCAGGGGCTAAGATTTTTCATTTTTAGTGAAAAATATTATAACAAAATGGCGAGCTATAAATCAGAAAATAATGAATGGAAAAAATATCCTATCCCGTGCGATAGCCACTGATATCTAGAAAAACGTGTTAAAATTTCAGGCTGAACGGATGAATAGAATATTTTTAATTTTTCGGGCTGACCGAAAAAACGTTGTTTTAAGAAAAACGCGTTTAAAGTTGAGTGTCCGCATGCAATAAGGTTACATAAAATTTTCTCGTGCCGTTCCGTTCGTCAGTTTTTGAATTTTTTAAGTAAAATTTCCAGGAAATGTGCTTTCGGGTGTCCTTCGATAGATAGAGCAATAGGCATTCAAAAATTAATTTTTTAATAATTGTTATTAATTTTTTTCTGATGCTCGACGTGAATCAGACTTTTATAACTTCGAGAGTTTCGTTCATTGAAATATGTAAAAAAAGAATTATAATATATTTTTTCGAAATTAAGTTACCAGATTACGCCCTTAAGAACGGCTTGTCTGAAACAAAATCCAGAGTGTTTTAGATTCAGTATGACAGTAGGCACAAGATTACCCTTATATAATAATATTTATCAATACATAAGTAACAAAATAGTGAATATAAAACGAAAAAAAAAACCGTTATTTGTTACGTTTTTTGTCCACCATTTTGTTTCTTATCGATAAATATTATTATCCAAACACAATCTTGTGCCTACTGTCATACTGAATCTAAAGCACTTCGGTTTTTATGTTTCAGACATGGCGTTCTTAAGTTTTGATGGAGACTGTTTACCTACTAATTTTTGGAGGAGTTACGTTCAGCTGTGATTTTAATATACAAAAATTTAATAAAATAAATAAAAATAAATTTTTTATGTCTTTTAAGACTTTATTAATCACCTCTTAAAAGTTTTATATCAATATGTTTCATAGCATGCTCTGAAAAAATTCCCAAAATTTAAGAATTATTAATAAATCTTTAATTAAATATACCTTAAAAGACATAAAACATAAAATATTGACGGCAACATAACATGTGTGGAAAAGCCAGTTGGGGCTTAAATGGGCCCCAGTTGATTTGTCCAACTCCCAATTAGGTTCCTCGATCACACCCCAACAAATACCCAACTACTAATTGGGTTCTAGTCGTGGTTGTAACGCTGAGTAGTGCTTATGCCCAAAATGAGGTTAACCCACTTAATGCCCAATGAATTTATATAAGATAAATTAATTATTAAACTTTCATCATAATTGGTCACGAGACACATTCAAAATCACAACTAAAATACTATTTTACTAATAAGACTATTATATTTTAAGATTTTTTTACAAATACGGTTGCCCAGCTGGGCCCAGATTGGCGTCCAAATAATAATTGGGCTTAATTGGGAAGATTTCCACACGGGAAATAGAGTGAGAAACAATTCTTGAATGCCGAGCCGTCGCGGTCGTGGTGAGGGAAGTGCTCGATCGAGAATTAAGGGGAGCGGCAAGGTAAAAAGAATCAAGGCAAGTAGAGGCGACTTTACTAGCAAATGCTTGTATAATCAACCTATACAACCTGTACTTATTACAGATATTTTTAGCTACGTTTACAGTGGACGCTTACAGAAATTTTAAGTAAACCTGACATATTGGGAAGTAATATTGACTCAAAAAATCTGTCATTGTGTTCGTGAAAATCCGAACTTAATAAACAAGGAAAAAAGAGAGAAAGGTGGACACAAAAGAAAAATACAGAGACATATTCTCGAAAATAAGATATATTCTAGCTGGCATAAAAAACCTCCAGTGGAGGAAAAAACCTTCTTTGTCACGCCGTGCGCAAAACTCGATATTGCGCACGCAAGCGTATGCTAAATCAAGCTTCGCACACGTCGTATCAAAAAATACGGTTCGATACATGTGCGGGATTGTGATTTCAGCCTTGTGTGACCATTTCACACTCGCTTCGCTCGTGCGAAAACATTCACACAAGGCTAAAATCAAAATCCCGCACTAGTAACGAAATGTACTATTACAAAATTACAAAGAAAGAAAAAACTTACGTTCACACACTCACACACTAGTAATAAAGCACATGGAAAAGCGTGGTTTGGTCCTGGATAGAAATATGTAGAGGGCAGCTCGCACACAGAGATTTAGAACACCAAGGACAGCTTGGTGTTAATGTCCGCGAAGGGCGCCAATTCGAAGTCGAAGCCTCAGCTTTAAATTCGGCTTCGAGACGCAGCCACAGGACCAAACTATTCTTCTTAAAAAACTCAGAAATCACAGGGAACAGCTCAACCCAGTGGGAAAAAAGACATTGTCATCCTGAAGACGTCCTAAAGACGTCCTTAGGACGTCCATGTCAGTCCAAATGATGTCCAAAGACGACTAATATTCTAAAAACGTCTTTTGGACGTGAGACGTTTTTAGGACATCGATCGGACTGACATAGACGTCCTAAGGACGTCTTTAGGACGTTCTCAGGATGACAATGTCTTTTTGCCCACTGGGAAAACAGCGGTAAGATCACACAAATAAAGAACAATACCACTCAGCACAACAATTACAATTTTTTATTGGCGCAGCGCTGTACATAAAACAACTATCGCACGAAGCATTCACAGGCGAACAGAACCATCGCTCCGCTAGCGTGGGCGGCGGCGTTGGGCTCCGGCCCGAAGCAGGTCGACGATTCACGAAAATCGCCGAGCATTCAATCCCTTAAAGAAGTTCTACCGGTACATAGCTAGTCAGAACAAAAAATTTCGTGAATTTGACTCACGAGGTAGTTGATGTGGCAACACCGCCTCACTTTTTTTAGTGTGAGTGTTCGTAGATGCACACATACAACTTTAACTTACTAACGTATACACGGGTGCGGTGTTGCCAAGCCTACTCAACATCATGGTTTTTATAACATTTATTTACATTTTCATTGATTTACGAGTACCCTTCTAACAATATTATAAGCTAAAAATGTTTTTTATATATTTTTCTCACTATTATATAATAAAAGATTTCATCGATATTTAACCGTTAATAAATGTGTGGTGGGTAATTGAATGCAATGAAAAGGTAGTTTTCCATAAGAGTACATGTTAAATGACGGAAAATATTTATTAAAATATCTTAGCTCCTAGGTACCCCGGAATCTTAAAATTTTGACTGGTTATTTTTTATGCATTTAACTAACTATGTTTCAAGTTTCATTCTTTTCTGACCGTTAATTCATTTTACGGTAGAACCTCCTTAACCTAAGAGCGTAAAACGCTCGAACACATTGTTATCTTTTTTTCTTTAACAAAAACATAAATCTTTTAACATATAATCTCCAGTACATTTATAGGGACAGAAATAATCGATACTAAGCACTTGGGTAAATTCATCGTGCTCAGTATCGATGATTTAGATACTTTTTTCTCCGTACATGTGAATGTAAGAATTTTGCATTTCAAAATTTTTTTACACCTCTAAAATAATTTTATAATTTAAAAGCGTTAATAAAGAATAACATAATTACCCTGAGTTAGAAATATTATTCTGTTTATATGATTTTAGAGTTCCCCATTTTCAGGTATAAAATAAATAAATAAAATATATCTCTCTGAATACGTAAGTTATAGATCAGTCATTATTTTTATGCTATTATTAATTTGCCTCATCGCCGCCGTCAGGTTGTCATCATATTTCCTTTGTCGAAGTTATTCTCTGTTCTTGTGAAAAATAAATGAGTAACGAGTCTGTCGTTCTCGTCCAAGAGTAACAATGAAATGTTAGACATTTAAGAAACTCGGGCAACGTAAAATAGACTCAGAAATTTACACTCTCTTATTATCCACTCGTTCTCTTTCATTCTTAGCTGCTAAAATAAATGAGACCTCGGTATTTAATATCGGCAGCGTGGGTATTAAAAATGGCTATGTTAAGAATGAGCTCACGCTAACGAGGAAAAGATTTACTCCTATTTATTGAAGACCCTTTCAATTATTTTCATGAATGACGGGAATTTGTAAGTGAAAAATCACCGCTTTTCGTGTGAGCAGAAAAACTATTGAAATATAGAATCATTAACATGATTAATAATAGTCAATAGAATAATTAACATGATTAATAAAAGTCAATACTTTACAGTCTGTTCAACAAGAGCATGTCCTCGTTTTTTCTTAATTATTAAAGATTTTTGAACGTTTTTTTTTAATAAAAGTACATTTATCAGACGGCAAAATTTACTTCATGTATAACACCAGAGACTCAAAGTAAATTACATATAAAGAATAAGGAAAGGAGGTGAGCGTCCAAAAAATAAATTCTCTGTTTTTGATCGATTTGTGCAGATCTTAAATCCTTGTTTCTCGTAAAACCGAATATGGTCGCTAGCCCCGTTTCCTCCTTCAACGCTACATGTAACTTAATAATATACTTAATTTAAATTCAATGATTTCACCAACTGCGCTTACTTACATAAAGAGATGTCGATAAAACATGTCAATAGCGAATATTTGTATTATAAACTTTTTCATTTCTATTCGGAGAATTAGAATCAATAGCCTGGCAAATATATAAATTAATTACCCTCGAAAAAGTTTCGAATTGGAAATTCATTTCGAACCAATCCGAATTTTTCCGGCATTTATATCCGAATCAAACAGGTTCATTACGTTCTTATTCGAAGGAAATTTTCAATCCAAATCAATCCGATGCCCATTAAAAATCATTCCGAATTTATAATCCGAATTTGTAGTCGGAATGAACCTGGTTGATCCAAATTAATCAGAAGTAAACCGAACTTTGAGTCCGATTTAATTGGAATGAAAGTTCTGATTAATTCTGATTAATTCGGATTCGCTGGATTCTTTCTGATTCATTCGGATTACAAGTTCGGATTGATTTTTAATGGGTATCGGCTTGATTCAGATTGAAAACTTCCTTTTGAAATAGATCGGAATGAAACTGTTTGGTTCAATCAATAGCTCTCCTTCAACAGCAGATCTTTTATTGATTCAAATGAATATTCATTTAAACAAGAATTACTTATTTCGCTTCAATAGTAATGCTATAAATTCTATAGCATGTACATCTAAATTTATAAAATATGTGCTTTTAAATGCAGATTATTGATTCAATAGTATATTTATTGATTCCGGAGCATTTTTTCTAAGTGTACTTAAAATCAGATTCTTAGACTAGAAACCTCCCCCTATAGATCGAGTATAGTTGTAAAATGTTCATTAGGGTAGTCCAAAATCACTTTTTCTATAGAACAACCATCCTCCCCATTTTTGAAGTTCTCGGTGGAAATAAGGTATTATTTTTTGTTTCAAAATTTTCATTTTAACATGTGCCACCCCCTTGAAATTTACATAAAGATTAGCATGAGGAAATCTCAAATTTTCGAAAAATTTGATTCAATAATCAGGGTTTAAAGCTAGCATGGAAATACTTTTAACATCTCTTAAGAAGTGTGCAATGAATAATTATCATTAGGATAATTAAAACTCAGACCTCCTCAAACCCCCCCCCCCCTTGCGGAACTCAAAAATGACCCAAAAAATGTACGCCCGGAAATCCAACTTTCTGGTCTTGGGTCGTAATATACTATTGCTTCCAGGAAGCAAAGGGCTCATTACATGAGCACAAAAGATGATACAACTTCACAGCTAGTTTTAATAACTGTTAGAAATTCTAGCCTCAAAAAAAAAGTTGCCATGGTTCAAGAAGTTCATTTGCAAGTTTTTGTATCTATCTTTAGATTTCATAAATGTTTCATTCCCTCCACTCTGAAACTTTACTTTTCCAGTTTCTGAATACTGCACTCAGGGAAACTTGAGTATTTTGTAAGATTCATGCATGAAATTTACAAAGTAAGCTGAATGCTCCACGGATCAAAAGGTTTTAAATTTTTCTTTCATAATTTCTGCCGTTATGAGTTTGTTAACGCATGCAGGTTGAATTACTTGTTTCTGGTTCGTTACCTGGTACTTGAAATTATTCTCTTGTTCACTCGCCAGTTTAATAGACACTCCTCTTAGATAAAGGTATTAGCTTTCGTAACTGAGGTAGAAACAATAACACCTCTTCAGCTAGTAGCGAAGTAGGAAACTGAGTCGGTAACTGATAAACTAGTTGTTTGTTGTTATACATTAATCGGATTATGATGTATTAAAGCTGCCTTGTGCATCTGCTATGTATCATTCTACTAATTTAGAATTTCCTTAGTCAACTATGGTGATAAACGATAGAAGCCATGTCACTCTTTTTTGGAAAATATGCACGACATCACGAACTGCTACATTTGGAATTGTAGAGTTTTTATTCGAAATTCCGTGAAATATTCAGTGGCGAATAGGTACAAGTTGGTCGATGGTATTGTTTTGTGCTAGTTAAAAGTTGGTGTGAGTCCAGACATGAGGATAAAGAGGGCGTTTTTTAGGGTAGCGAATGGGCGTGCATTCCGACAGCTGAGAGTATTATTTTTGACCCTTGTGGGGCATCGGACTGGCAACCGTGGTGGAAGTGGCAGAGGTGGTAGTTCTGCAAGGGTGGTTGTCGCAGAGCCAAGTGCCACCCTAGCAAAAGTATCCCGAGGAGAATTGATAGGTTTAAGATGCAAGAGTTATGAGCACCGCCAAACCGCGACTGGAAGGAGGATACCTAATAACCAGGGATGTATCTATGTACACGCCTTCTCCTTTCTAGTAAAGGTACTAAGGTATCAACGTATCGAGAGCACCAGATTTGCCTTCAGACTGCCGATTTTTTTCCAAAACCCTATCTTTAGTTAACCATGTCGTCCTCTTTCAGTGACATGTCCTTTTTCCCAACATGTTATGAAATAGGTAACAATGCAATCGTGGAAAATTTTCATTTTCTATTCTGTGGATACTTACATGCTTACAAACTTTGATTATTTTTTCTGGGATTTACTAGTTAATATCTGGTAACGTCCCCACTAAAATCACTAATGAAGCTTATAGGCAATTTAAATTGAATTTAGAAGAAAAAATCTAAGCGCTTGGCGGGTACATTCTCATCGCTTCGCAAGATTGAGCGAAAAAAAGACATTTATCTACTTAAGGTTCTATCGACCTTAAGGGACACATTCTCATCCGGACACTTACGCTTCGCGCTCGATATTTGATTTACAGTCTGTACCACAAGAGCGTATACACAATAACAGACGGACCTGTAGGCAAGAGGAGGTTTGCTCTGGGGGTTTTCGGTAGTGGGGATAGTCCTCTATTTCGTTATCTAATAGACCTTCCAGTGGTGTTTATTCTTTGAAGTATAATAGTGAAAATTCAACATGAGTGCTCTGTATTGGAAACGTTTCGAAGTGATATTTTTATGTTCGCAACCAAAAGGCCCTAAAATGAGGCTATAAAGAGGCTGCTAACTATACTGGACGGTCAAGGGCATTCATGCAGAAGTGGGTTACGAGGTTTAAGACCACGAAAAATGTGGATGATCTTCCAGAGTGCGGTAAAACTCGAGCAACAACATCACACGAGGATAAGGCCATCATAAAGCTGTTCGAAGCGAATTCTCAACTGACTCTGTAACGTCGAAAGGATGAAAGGGCTCTATCAGCGAAGTTTGTTACTTTCTGCCAAAAAGTTTTTTGGCAAGGAAACCGATGGCTGGGTCTTACAGGAGGATAACGACCCCAAGCATCGTAGCCGCCTCTGCACACGCTGGAAAGAAGAAAATGGCATCAAGACCTTGGATTGGCCTTCACAGTCTCCTGATGCCAATCCGATTGAGAACGTGTGGTCTATTATGAAGAGGAAGCTTCAGAGGAAACGTGTGTTCAACCTGCAGCAGCTGTCTTACCAAATTCGTCAAATATGGAGGTCGCTTTCTGCAACTTATGCCCGAAATCTCGTGGAAAGTATGCCAAGGCGATGTCAAGCTATACTCGACAATCATGGAGACTGGATGATTTATTAGCTACTGACGAGAAAGTACATTTGATGTACTTTAAAGTACTATAGGCTTTTTATTAAATCTATACGTCCATCTCACAGATCTGGTGTATACGCTCTTGTGGTACAGACTGTAGAAATGATTTCAAGCTTGCGCTCCGCGCTCGGCTCTGTTCGCCATATAATAGATTCAAATAAATATTTAAAAAGATGATGATTAAGAAATCATGATGATTTACTATTGGTTCTATAAAAAATTATTTTATGACAATTTCACTTGATCTTTTAAAAGCCACCCGAACACTAAGAGAATCTAATCGTTAAATACCGAAATACTTCGGTAAAGCTGAGACAGAGAGACATTTCGTGAAAATTTCGCTTGTTTTTTGGTCAAAAAAATTACTGTGAATGCTTAATGAAAACACGTGATGTTTTAACGTGAGTTCAGTCAAATCTCGTTTATTTTCGGTAAAACTCAGGCGAATTTAGAAAAATAATATATTTAAAATAATATGGTATTTTTTGTTTCTCACATGTTTCTTTTCAAACACTCTAATTTTCTTTTTATACCTATCCATATTCAGTTACATATTTACATATTATAGAATGTTAAGTACATATAGAAATATATACGTTAAAAATCTGAAACATAGAAAAATCATGTTAGAAAAATCGAAGCTGCTTGGAATTGAACTCGCGTCTCCATCGTAGTAGTCCAGTGTCTAATGTTTAGTTCATATCAGCACTGGAGTTTTTGAGCGTACTATGTACTCTTCGAAGTGCTCTCGACTTAGGGATGTTCGATTCTTTGGAAAGAATCAATTCTTGAGATGATCCAAGATCAAATGGACGAGAATCAATTCTTCAAAAGATTAACTTGGAAAGAATCAATCTTCTAAAGATCGATCTTTTAGTGATGTATATAAAAAAAGTTAAATTATGACATTAATATTGTTCACATTCAATAATTGAGTAATTTGTTATTACATTTTTGGTATTATGATAAAAAAGGGAAGTATATTTTTTAAAGAAAAAGTTATTTAAAATAAAACAAATTCGAATTATTAATCGTATAACATTATATGAAAATTTAAAATGTAGACATTAAATTGAGTGATTGGCCAATCAGAGTTATCGATTTTAACAGAATGGAGAACACTGATTGGTAGAATGCATACATACGTATATGCTATGCACTATCAGAGGCACTATTCAAGAGAGTGTGCTTTTACGCAGTTTTACGTTTCCGTGGGCCTTTCCTTCATTTTATTTCAGTTAAAAAAAATAAAGAATCAACACCTTGATCTTCAGGGAAGAGAATCAATTCTCAAAAGAATCAACTTAGTAGGGAATCGATTCAAAAGATCGATCTTCGAAAAATCGAAACAAAATCGAACATCCCTACTCGACTATATCAAGAATGCTTCGTGAATATTTCATATTCACATTACTGAAATGTATCACTCTCCCAGCTTTACCGAAGTTCTCGGTAAAACTTAGCGATTGAATTCTCTGACCTAGCAAAAGCTTCGGATTGAAATTCATTCCGAATCAATCCGAATCATTCCTGAATTTGTATCTGAACCAAACAGTTCAAAAGTTCAACAGTTCAGAAGCAATCCAAATCTTTAATCCGAATGAATCTGCCAATCCGAATTAATCATAATTAATCCGAATATATCCGGTCAATCCGAATGAATCCGGTCTATCCGAATCAATCCTAATAATTCCAAAAAATTCAAATAATTTCGGATTCATTCGGATTGACCGAGTTTAATCGGATTGAAATTTCGGATTAATTCGGATTAATTGGGATTGACGGACTCATTCGGATTAAAGTTTCGAATTGATTTTGAAAGGGCTTCAGATTAATTCGGTTCAGATACAAATTCCGGAATGATTCGGAAAATTTCGGATTGAATCGGAATGACCCATGTAAAAATATTCTACATAATTTATATATAAAAATGATTATACAAAAATTAGACATGCTGAAATGATTTATCATACGAAGGAAATTGATTTGAGAGTATATAATTTTGATAGAATCATTTTTATGCAAAAATTAAATGCTCAATTTTACACGGGGAATTTCAATCTGAAGCTTTTGCTAGAGTGATCCTTTCAAATTACAGTAATGTTGATTTAGTACTCAACTTTTAACATTTAGTAGATTTAGCGAATTTAGTAATTTTGCTTCCTCATAGAGGAAGGTATTTTTGAACATATTTCAAGGGGAATATGTCTAATATAGTGTCTGGAAAATTGACTTAAAAAGGTTTAACAAAATATTTAATTATACAAGTTTTATTTACTTTTATAATTTTAGTTGAAATTAGTTTTTCAACTATAACTTCTAAAATTAACGAAATTTAAAAAGATGTAAAAAGAAAAAGATTCCTTGTGTCGAGACGAATCGATTGACCTATAAGATTAATGCATTTTATTGTAAAATAAGAAAGTTATGCTTAATTGTAATTTTTCGAAATTAATTTTTCAAATGTAAGTTCTCAAATATTTAAAATTTAAAGCTGATATAAGAAAAGTGAAGATTCATTGTGTCGAGACAGATTGATTGGTTTATATTCAATTAATCCATTTCTTTGAAAAATAAAGAAGTTACGGTTATTTGTAATTTCAAAAAATTGATTTTTCAACTGTAACTTTTCAAATTATTATCACATTTTCAATTTTATGTAAAAAAAAAATAAAAATGTTTTATGTTGATTCGAATCAGATGACCTAATGTTAATGTCTTTGATTAATTAATTAATGCTTCCTCTATGAGAAAGCAAACTATACTTGCTTCCAGGAAGCAAAGTGCTTATTGAATAGCACAAAAGTTGATACAACTTTAGAACTAGTTAATGACATTTGTACGTAAATTCAAATATCACGTTAGAGTACGTTAGGTATGTCTAAAATGATTTGGAACGTTTAGAGTGGGAACTTTGGTCATTTTGGGCTCAAAATCAGCTTCTTTATCATCATAAATTACATAAATAGCTGTGCTATTTATGTAATCCATAGCTGTACTATGGATACGAACTTATGAAATTAATTTCAGCTGTATAGTATACGTGCAGGGGCTGATTTCACATACTTATTCCGCTAGATCCTATATACAAAAACCCTAAAATAAATGCTCGGGATTCAATAAATATATTGAATCAATCGCTCTCCTTCAAAAGCAGATCGTTTATTGATTCCAATAAATATTCATTGAAACAAGAGTTAATTATTTCGTTTCAATAGTAATGCTATAAATTCTATAGTATATACATTTGCATTAATAAAATATCTGCTTTCGAATGCAGATTATTGATTCAATAGTATATTTATTGGTTCCAGAGCATTTTTTCGAAGTGTAATTAAAATCAGATTCTAGACTAGTACCTCCCCCCAAAGATCGAGCATAGTTGTAAAATCCCGAGTAAAAATTTTTCGTCTTGATTTTGTCTAGATTTCGTCTTGGTTTCGTCTTAAGACATCGATGTCTGGCTCAGTCTATCATACAAGATGAGACCCCTTGGAGGACCCCTTTTCAGGTCAAAAACCTTTTTTTGACCTGGACAATTTACGTTTCGTGTTGGCCATGTCTTGTCGAGCTACTCCCACTTTAAATATAAAATAAACTTATTTTTAACAAATTTTAATGAATTATTTATTATTGTTATTTATTTTTATTTATTTATTTATTATTTATTATTATTATTTATTATTTATTATTATTTATTATATTCACATAAGGATTAACATGAGGAAATTTCAGATTTTCGAAAAATTTTATTCAGTAATCAGAGTTTAAAGCTATCGTGGAAATATTAGCATCTCTTAAGAAAAGTGCAATGAATAATTATCGTTAGGATAATTATCATTTAGACCTCCCCAACCCCTCCCTCTCCCTTGCGGAATCAAAAAATCACCCAAAAAATACAAAATCACAAAATAGTGTACAAATGACTGGTTTTAATACTTACCATTTTTAGAATGGGAATTTTGATCATTTTGGGCTCTCTAAGTCCAGAGTTTCTTTATCATCATAAATTACACAAATAGCTGTGCTATTTCAATCTCTACTTTCTGAATAAAATAGAATCGGAGAAATGCTTGGACGTGGAAATATTGCTATACTCTAGTTTCGGTCTGGTGAGGTTTGAGCGAGAAGTCGGAACTTTAAGTACTAAATTTATCTTCCTGCAGCCGATTTCCCTTCGTATCTTCCCATCTTGGTAGCATATTTGCAAGGAAGCCACCCGTGAATTTGTGCATTGGAGGTCGCGGCCGATCGACCCCTAGAAACGAACTTCTCGTCGTCGAGGGAGATAAGATCTTTTTCCCTGTTAAAGGACTTATACATGGTGAACTCTTCTCCTCCCTTCTAACGCGTAAATAACTACCAATTTGTAGTAATTGGAAGGATATAAGTGGATATTCAGGAGGAAGTCGTAAATATGTCTCTATATGGAGTACATAAATATAACTAATGGTGCGTGAAAGTACATAATAGAATGTTATTAAGAGTATCACATTTACTCATCGAAATGACCATGAGAAACAGGGTGGAACATTTCATAAGGAAACGGAGTTTCGATTTGCACTAGAATCACATCAAGATTTTGGATAATGGCGCGTGTAATATAATGTAGGGTTCTCTCGACCGATTTAAGGTAGTAAATATGTCTTATTCATGATCATTATGAAAGCGTTTTATTTAATGAGGATAAGAAACATGAAAAAGTACTGTAGTGTATAATGGGGCGAACAAAAATGACATTTGAAGTAGAGTTTAAAGGTATAGGCTCGTTACCTAAGTAAGTTTATAGAGTTGAATGTGGTTTCATCATGAAAATCGCCACTATCATATTCGTAATCAGCGCGTTAAAATACGTAAATACAATGAGTTTTAAATTAATCGGAAGTATTGTCAATAGCGCAGCTAGTTTACGTTTCGAAGACCCTTGCGTTTATTCTAATTCGATTAAAGAGATACCTGCAACTAGAAATAACTCAAGGTTTGCGCCTATTTATTATATTAATATTAATATTATTATTATTTAATAGTAAATCAATAGTGATTTTTATTTTATTTGAGAACATAAGGTTTTACTGATGCATTCATGAATATACGTAACGATCCAACGTTGTTCCTATCACTGAAATGGTAGTTGGACAAAGGGACGAACAATGAGGAATGACGGGTAACAAAATGTTCGGAGGTTACGCATGAACGATTATAATTGGATTCTTGATAAACGAGTAAGATCTCTAGTTCATTGGATGATTGCCGTTATTGGTATCACCCATCACTTGTATGGATATATATTGAAATATGAATATTTCAATGCAAATTTTGAAAAATATGAAGAGTATATGCAGCTTTCTCGTTTAGAAAATTGTGATGATTTGCAAATACTCACAGATGACATACTTTCTTTTAATATTTCTTTTTAAATATTGAATGTGATACATTCTATTTAATGTCGTGAAAAAATAAGAATGTTTTAATTTCCTTTTTATCGGGTTTGAAAATTATGCTTGCGGAGGAGGAATTGGAGGTGGAATTTCCACATTATAGATCGGCTATGATTTCATCAATTATTATTGGAATAATTATTCCCTGATTAGCTCCCAAGTTGATAAACGCTGCAAAATTTGAATTCTCTTGTTGTCCAATCCTGATGCATACTAACGAAAATATCGAATATTGCTATTAGTTGATAACGATGTTAATTCGGCAGTAGCATAAAGTGCAATTATAACGGTTTCCATTAAATCGAACGTTATTGTCGCAAATGACCATTATCGGTACTCCTTTCAAGTTTCAAATTTCCAATCGACACTAGGGAAGAAAGATGAGTCAATAATGTATATGGAAACAGATGCCAATGAACTTTTTAGTAATTCTTTATCAGGCAGATTTTTTTCTTTTTACATACATGCAAAACCCTCATTTGCCCACCGTTTACAGACATCAAAAATGATCGATTCCGTCCCCAAAAACAATAAGCAAAATTCCCAACATCGATGAGAAAAACGCTGTCACCAGTGAGCAAAGTGGTCTTCTACGGTTATCAAAACTGTTTTGTGGACGAGACAAAACATGCGAAAAAAAAAGAATATATTTGATGTTTGTTAATAAATGGACACCCACACTTTAATATTAATTATTGTTTATTGATAATATAAAGATGGGGTAAAATAGATACTCTTACTCTTGAAGATAGATTAAGAGTGTAAGAATAATATCTTAAGTCTGCAACGGAAATGCAGTTCGATAGAGAGCAAGTAAGTGACTAAAGATGTACATAAAATTCTCTTAGGCGTAAGCGTAGGCGAAATACAAATTTTAAGAAGGTTTAATGGTCAAGGGGATGCTTCTTGTTAATTGGCTGAAGAAAATTGAAGTAGGAAAATTTGGACACACCCAAATTGTGACGTAGACAAATTGAGAAAGTAAATTCATCGGTAGGTTGACGGAGGTAAAATGGGAAGGCTGATACAGCCGTAACAAACTTTATTGTAAGGTCAGCATTGAGATTTTGGGCGGAGCGGATAAGTGGCTTAAATAGTAAATGCAATCTGGTCGAAAGATGCACAAGTACGGTCTCTCCAAATTAGAGGTTTTTACAGCTTATTCCCTAAATTGCTGAAACGTGCGAGGACAATACTTGTTTTCAGGTTCATAGATCTTAATGGTTTAAGGTTTATAGAGACCATTTAGATATTTAAACAGCTGCAAAGATAGCATTAGAAATTTCTTGAGTTACGACGTAACCAAAAACATTTTGTAAACGGTTGTAAAATTGGCAGAATGTTTTTTCTTAGTTGTACGTGAGGAAAATAAGGAATTGAGGATGACAATTAGTCTACTCGAGAACCTTTTTTAATGTTTTTATTACGAGCGGCTGAAAAGGTATTTTGTAGTTTTATGATAGGCCATTAGAGAAGCGCATCAGAGATGACAGTGTCTGAATGACACATGTAGCTTGAGGAAACCCTGGGAAAACCTAACAATTAAAAGGATCCAAGTAGGCGGAAAACTGCGTGTCTCCGAGCTGATGAGTTAGAGTGAGTGCAAGCGTTTAGTTAGTCTCATAATTGACCTGACCGTTTGAGGATCGATCTCTCCGTTTACTGTACTTTCCCTCTTTTGTATTTTTCACTTAAATATATTTTCATAGTTTTAAAACAGTTTCACAATTTTGTTGTTGAAGTAAAAGAACAACTTCCCCATACAAAAAACACAGAGAAAACAGTTTGGCTTGACGAACAAACATTTTATTGGTTTAAAAAACTACTTTTGTTGTTATTTGTCCAAAAATACTGTTTTGTTGAGTCTTTTTGTTAATCTAACAAAACTGTTTTGTTGGCCTAACAAAACTATTTTGTTCATCTAACAAAACTATTGTTTGGGTCGATCAAAACTATTTTATTGACCCAACACAATGATTTTGGTAGGTATTGAGTCAAAATGTTAACCTAAATTCATTGCATTTACTCACTGAAAAAACGATTCGATGAGAACAACAAAACATTTGCTTGCTATACAGCTAACAAAATTTTCTTGTCATCCCAACAACAACAATTCAAATTTTGTTAGAACAAACAATTTTTGTCAGCCGTTCAACAATTTTTGTAGAACCGTTTTGTCAGTGAGTGTAACGAGGAATTTAGGTTAACATTTTGACTTACTTAATATTTATTTTTGAAGGTGTCAATTAGGCATCTGAAGCCCCAGTTTTGTAGTAATTGTCTTAATTCTTTGTCTGACATTTCTTTGAATTACAATAAAACACATAAAAATCGAACTAAAACATATCGAAAGGAAAATATATTTTAACAGGGTATATATACCACAGAACAGCGGCATCCGCCATACTAGTCATGAACATACTTGAGTTTCTGACACGCATGCGTGGTTTCATATCTAATTGATATAACTAAACATTTTTGTTGGTTAAACAAAACTTTGTTTAGACCAATAAAAAAAGACTAAACAAAAAATTTATTTTGTTGGGCCAACAAAATAATTTTGTGTTAACAACCAAAATTTTGCAGAGGCAACAAAAACTGTATAACAAAACGTTTTTGTTGTGATGACTAATTTTTTTTTATTGAAGTGCGATTAAAAATTTGTAAAAATGTAATACTCTGGTTAATTTATATTCAAAAAATAATAGAAAAGTCGTTCCAGTGGGTGTAGTGAAATCAAAAGAGATAAATAAGAAAGCGCAGACTATCTTTTCTGTTCTGTACACGACAATGCAATTTACGTAATCAGGTTCTTAGAAGTCCTTTTTGCAGCTGAATGGTGAAATCGCTGCAGGATATACTAGTGACTTGGAGAAACTGGATCCACTCGAATGCGTGACCTCCTTTCGAAAAGTCTTTAAAGCCCTTTCTTCAAGAAGGACTCTTAGATGAACTGGAATAAGCGAATGCGGGATTGCTTGGAAATTGCAACGAATTCCGCGAGGAAATTCCAATGAATTTCAAATGAATTCCGTGTGGAGGGTTTTAGATCGACACTGATCACTGGCCTGTTGGGACTACGGAAAAAAGTACAGTCTGTTCAACAAGAGCGTGTTCGCGATATTTCGGAAACTAATGGAGATTTTTGAACATTTTTTTTTTTTAAATTAAAGTTCGTTCAAAGGACTAATGCGCACCTATTATACCACTTCAATATCCCTCGAACCGTCCGAGAGAACGCACGCGAACGAAAATGAGTTCTGTTTACGCTAAACGTTTTAAAGCCGTCTTCTTGTGTTCCCATCCAAAAGGACCAAAAATGTCCGTCGCAGCGGCTGCTAAATACTTGAGAAAGTCAAATTCGTTCATTGTGAAGTGGGTTGAGCGGTATGAAGCCGATGGAACTGTCGACGATCTTCCTGAAAGAGGCATATCTGGAGTAACAACCAGTAAGGAGGATAAAGCGATCGTGCAGCTGTTCAAGCGTACCCCTACTCCAGGATTGCGAGATGCCAAGGCTATACTAGCCAACAAGGGAGTACACATTAGTATCAACACCATACGACAGCGATTGGCCGAATCGAAGATGCAGTACCGTAGCACGAGGCAAAAACCCCTACGCTCAGAAACCCATATTGAAAAACGGAAGGCATGGGCTGCTGAAAATCTCGACCGGGACTGGTCGAACGTTATTTTTTCTGACGAAGCGTCGTTCTGGGCAAGGGTTCCCATTAAGTGTGCCTGGTCTACGGCTGGCAGTAGATTTCTCCAGCGGACCATTAAACATCCAGTAAAGGTCCATGTTTGGGGATGCTTCTCTGAGCGTGGTTTTGGATGTTTGGAGCTCTTCACCGAGAACCTCAACGCTCAGAAAATGTTGCAGATATATCAACGTGGTCTTCTAAGGTCTGCTACAAAGATGTTTGGGGCCAATAATTCTGATTGGATCTTGCAAGAGGATAACGACCCGAAACATCGAAGCCGTCTCTGCAGCGCTTGGAAAGAGGAAAATGGGATCACGACCTTGGACTGGCCATCACAGTCCCCAGATGCAAGTCCCATCGAAAACGTCTGGAGTGTTTTGAAGAGGAAGCTTGCGGGAAAACGTGTGTTCACCCTGAAACAGCTGTCGCAAAAAATCTGGAAGCTATGGCAAGAGTTACCATCGAACTACGCAGAAAACTTGGTGGAAAGCATGCCAAGAAGGTGCCAGGCCATTCTAAACAACGATGGGGACTGGACCATTTATTAGGTGGTTGCGCATTAGTGTTGTGAACGTACTTTAATTTAAAAAAAAAAACGTTCAAAAATATGCATTAGTTTCCGAAATATTGCGAACACGCTCTTGTTGAACAGACTGTACAGCCACAATGTAACGTCGCTTCGAGGTGAAAGAAATAGAACTTGGCATCATTCTGTATTCCTTTTCTTAATCCGGCTTAGCAGAAAATAGTTATCCGATACTGCGAGAAAATCAATTCGACGCTCTCGTAAACTTCTGCTTTTGATGAAGGCAGAAGATATTAAAGAAAAAGAAATGAGATGAGAAAAATTAAGGAGTTTTATCTCCTTATGTATTTAGCCGACAAAGGTGGGACAACAATACCTTCAAGAATTATGACGGGTGTTTAAAACCTAATGAACGTTCTCTACATTTTGTTCTTGGACGTTGCTGTTTTCGTGTCACGTGATATTCTACCTCTTGAAGCACTTTGAGGTTATGTTTGGTATACAAAACAGCAACGCGCATGACTAGAATGTAGAAAACATTTAAAGTGAATTTTTACATCATTCCGATTCTATAAGCGTGAGAATTGACGCAACTCATTGGAGTCAAAAGAAGGTCTAAAATCAAGAAAAGAGATGTTGCAAACTCAAAATGGTATCTATGAGGAAGCAGTGAGATTATTATATGGAGATTGAATCGATGATTGATTGGTATAAAGCACTCTACATTATTGAAAATTTCCAAATTTCTAGTTTTTGGAATTTGTTTTCAAATGCATTTTTCTCGAAACACGACTTTTTTCAATTGGTATGCAGCCTAGCTCAAAAAGTATTCAACTGATCGATTTGAAATTTAGTACACTCCGAACGTGAATGTAACTTTTTATTCAATATTATTGTCTAATTTTTTTTAATTGCAAAACTTTGAAAAAAAAGTGCCAAAATATGGTGTTTCTTCGATTAAACACCTGTCAAACGCGTAAAATTCAACTTTTTCGATCCGGTTTAGGTTCATATTCTTAGAAAACCTGTTCTTAAAGTAATCCCAGAGCCGATTTAATTCCGGATGAAAATTGCAGCCCTTAGCCTGCACAAAGTCAGCGCAGATTCGAGGCGAGGCTCAACGGGCGGCGATCCGTACTATCCAAATTTATTTCTCAAATGGCTTCAAAAACTTAAAATAGTTGCTTCAAGATATTAGTAAAATATTAACCAATTTTTATTGAATTCTACTCTTTCCTTCCATATGGAAGGAAAGAGTAGATATTAGATAATCTTTATTAAATTATTATTAGATTATTATTTATTAGATTATATCTTTATTAGATATTAGATAGAAAGAAAGAGATAATATTAATCATTCTTTTTTTCACATGAAAAAAGAATGATTAAAATCATCCGTCCACGATCCAGTGGACAAAGAAAGCCTTGAAAATTAGAAGCAAAATACGGCGCATTTAATAGGCATACGCACTTTACCAGTTCATGGCACTCGGTATCTGATTGGTTGCTATTGGCGCCCAGTTTAAAATGCTAAAAAATATTATTTTATATGCAATACGCATGCGCAATTGATGTTACTATTGAGAGAGAAAATTTGTTCATCATTGAGGGGACCTCTATTTTGGATTTATTCATCTTTGAGGGAGTCGAGTGTAGTGCGAATCCGAAAAAAGTCGCCAGAAAATGGTGGCCCGTTATAATTCTTGGAGGTGTTCCCGTGCAGAAATCTAAACATGGGCCTAGTAGGGTTCTGTCCAGTTTGCCACACTTCTGACGTGGCCCTGGTCGGGTAAACTGAAGCCTACATGGCTTGTAACGATTTTGCAGAAGTTTGCCCTACTTAGGGTAAACTTGACAGGCCCTTTGCAGAATTTCCGAAGATTGCCCTATTTACAAAAATTTAAATAATGCTTAATAAAATTTACTTTCATTAGAAAAAAGTAATTTTATTACTTTTGAATACAGAATACATAATTCATTTTTAATATTTTAATTAAAGTATGTTAATAATGCGCTCCTTTCTGCCACCCCCCCAGTCTTTCACATTGGATAGCACAGTAGAAATGCCCTCGTTTACCGTCTTTTCTGAATTAAACTTGTTAGTTTTTTTATCCAAGTGAGTTTGAATAACAGCATCTGTTGAAAAATATTAATCATGAAAAATAGTAATTCATAGTAAATATAAAACTATTATCTAATGAATGATAATATTTTGCATCCTGAATTACGTGTAATATATTGAATATAATATAAGAATTTTTAAAGGACATTAAGGGCATGTAGGAATTACTAAAAGATCAAATTAATTTTCATCAACTTTACACGTCCGCAATAATAATAATTTTTAGCTAATATTCGTCAATTTATCTTCTTCTGCATGAAACGGAGGGAAATCAATCAACTAATTTTACTGAAAAATATTTATTATTATAGACGTAAAGTTGGCGAAACTAAATTACTCTTATAATTAATAAATTATTGAATTTGGTAATTATTCAAATGACTTCTTTACGAATTTTTGTTTAAAGTAATAATTTTAGTGAAGCTAAGAACATTTATAATCTGACCCATAAGGCATCGATGAAATTCATGGTTTTTTAGCAACAATTTATCTCCAGATTTTTTTGAATTCGTAAACATCATCGCCACATCCTTTGACATGTACTTTTTAATAATGTTTGTAATACTCTTTGTTACAACGTAATTTGGATCCATTAAACATTCTATTGATGACAACTGTAATATATATATATATATAAATACTTATTTTATAATTCCATAATTAATTGTAGATAAAGTTATATTTTTATTCTCAAGTTTGAAAATAAGATGTTGCTGTTTTATATTCATTTTCTAAAGAAAAGTATTATTTGTTGAAAAGAATTAATTAAAAACTCACGAAATCAAGTCGAAATTGTTCATCGGTCGTCAGTTTGTTATCAAATTCAAAAAACTGGGTTATATCTTTAAATGGCACATTCAGTTTATTATCAATAACGTACCCTCGTTTATTTTTTGAGCCCAGTTTAGTCATTAATGCTTCCAACATAAGTTCTATGTGGCTTAATCTATGTTTGGTACCAGATAACTCCTCGTTCAGGTTTTTAAACTCTTCTAACAAAAGCTTTGTATCTAAAAAAATATAAATAAGAAGACAGAATTAAACTTTAACGAAAAATAATTACTAAAAATAGGGAAAAAGTGGCTATTTTAAATTGAGAGTTTTTAAAGATTAATTTTAGCAAAAAAAAAAGATCCAATATCTTACCATTTGAAACATTCTTGTATTT
>CAJFCP010025860.1:26823-50128 GCA_904066005.1 Synergus itoensis | reverse complement strand
TCTTTTCCTTTCCATCTTTTTAGTCCAAAACTTTAATTACTGATCTATTTAATTACTGATACATCAAATAATGAAACAATAAGCCATAACCATAATTACACACTTACATGGACTATATAGGTTAGGTTAAACGAACGACAGGTGCGACATCTTAGAAGTGTGGCATGACAAGATATCTCTGTGGTATACCTGACTTGGGGCAAGCCTCAACAAAACTTCGCAAACGAAACTTTGGAATCGTACATATATTTGGGTGTAACTTCGTTATTTTTTAAGCGGATCAACGACACAATTATGATAAATAATAACTAATATTCCTACTTGAATGCCCCATTAGTGCCCTATTTTAATTAAATGTCTTTTATGTAAAATAGAAAAACTGGACAGGGCCTTGTCAGCGCCACGTTTTAAATGGGGCTAAATAGGGCAGTTTCTGCACGGGTTGTTGTCTCACCCCCACTTACAAAGATACCACTCCTTACTATTACTTCGTGAGAAAAGTATTCATTGATTGGAGCGTTTATAAGTCTTGAAGTTCACAATATAGAGATGTAACATAAAAGAATTATTATAAATTAAATTAACAAGAGAAGTATTTTCGGGCTAATCAGTAATTGTTTATTTATTAGAAAAAATAACAAGTAACTAAATTTACGAAGAAAAGGTGTGTGATAGTGTATCATAAAAGACTAAATTGAATGGGGGATGTTTGCGATTAAGTAGTGTTGCTGTTTGGCTATGGTTCGGATGGGTGGCCACGTTTGGTCGTAATTGGGAGTGAGCCGCGGACAGACTGACTTGAATAGCGTTATGTAAGCGTCTTTATGTACAGGGCCGAAGAGATTGTCGCGCAAACACCTTAAGTAGTGGGGTAACCCGTTGGGGATTAGCTTTTGTGAAAGAAATAGAAATTTTTCGGAAAATGGAAATTTTCATCGAAGTGGGAGTGATACCGTGTCTCGCAAGAGTGGAAGCATTCCGAGCGTCGCTGTGATTGTTTTTAGGGAACTTAGAAATATTTTTTCTAGACTAGGAACATTTCCTAAGTCCATTGACAAGCTGTAAACAATTTTTATTTAAATGGTTTAAATTAAGTAAAGATATTCTTAAAACTTATGTGAAAATATATGTATAAAAAAGAAGTTTATTTGCCTCTTTAATGTCTTCCAATCATTTCTCAAATGTTTGTTTATTTCACTTTTTCCTGACGTTCTTTTGACCCTTTTTTTTAGATCCGTAAAGATTATAAGTCTCTTACTCTTCTACTTTATTCGCATCCTCTTAGAGTTTTTGGTGGAGAGAAATCGTTAGAAATGTATGAAAAGTACGCAAAGTTTGTTACACGAGGTGTATCTTTTTTTCTTGCATGATCGGACTTTCAACGTTGAAAAGACAGACACAAGAAAAATAGATGATTGCACAGCTTTCTCTTGGATGGACGTTCAGGGCTTAAACTTTTAAAGTTTTTTGTTTCACTCTTGGCTTGGGAAGCATAAATGTGCAGCTTTTAGTAAAACTTAAAACGAGAAATGAAGAACTTGTAAACAAGGAATTAAAATGGAGTAAAAAATGCATTAAGTTGTCTGTATATTATGATTGAAAGAAATTAATGTTATTTTTGGTGAAGTATAAATTATTCAATCAGATTGTAGCGCTGCGTCAGATCTTAGTTTTGTTGAAGGTAACTTTGGTGGCAGAAGATATGAAATCGAAATTGAGTTCGACGATTTGAAACTTGTTTGTGTGTCTTCCTTTGCGCAACACTTTACTAGATTATATTAAATTGAATTAGATCTAATCACATTCGCGTGAAGCTACCAAAACAGGAAGGATTGGAATCGGCTTTTGCTGAGTTCCATTAGACCACGTGATTATCGTTATTTCACAGAGTAGTGAGCAAGATTCCCACTTGTCTTCTTCTTTCCTCTCTTGACCTTAAGCCAAACATACTTCTTCCCTTGAATTGAATTCTGAAAACGCCATTTTGTACATACATATTAAAGATTTATAAACGCTTATTTTCCTGTGAAGTGTTCTTATTTACCTGTCACCCTAACAGAATTTCATTGGCTGTTAACACATTTTTATCCACGTTCAAAATTTATTTTCCTTAAGCGAATTCTTATTAGTCTTAAAATAATTCAACAGAGGGTATATCAATCTACTTTATTTAAATCAATAAAAGTACAAAATAATCAATAATTAATCAATAAAAACACAAAATTCCAGTCAATTTATTAGAATAATTTCTATTCAATCCGATGCATTTAATTAGTCTAATAAGGATTAGTCTGAATGCAGTTATAGCAAAGGGCATTTTCAAAGGACCGTTAAGGGACAATGTGGTCATGTCAGCTTAATTAAGCAGGCATGACCATATTGTTCAAATTAACTCATAACTCATAGGTAATTTAGAGGTCATTTAGGGATAATTTAATGCCCTATTGCCAAATTTAATGCTCTAGATTCAAAAAAGCCAGTAGTCATGCTAGTTTAACGTTGCTGGCAGCACCACATATTGAAAAGAATAAGACCTATAGACATTCTTTCTTTGCCCTATAATTGAGGGCTTGTTTAGGGTTTTCAAAATATTCTACACAATTTATTAACCCATTTTTGAAAATATTATTTTTAAATGAAAAAGAATCATTTTTTCATGTAATCTTACTAAAATTATATTGTCAATAATATTTTATAGATAAAATGTTGTCATTCATCTATATTTATTCATTTTATAAACAAATTATATAAACAAATGCACATTTTAAACGGTTTTAAGCAAAAAGAAATCGTTTTTTTTTTCTAATCATGTTGAAATTATATTGCCAATAATGTTTTATAGGGGCCATTGAGGTATCACGTATCGCACTTAAGGGGGAGGGGGTCCTCCAAATGTTACATGGGGAAGGGAGCGTATTCAAAATCGATACTACATAACGTTCCATTCATGACCTTAAAACCCATGTATTTTTCAAAATTTGGATTTTTTCTGCATTTGATAGAGATTTAAGTTCATTTCATAATCATCTGGATGTTATTTAATATTTATTTTTCATATCTAAACAAAAAAAAATTTAATTCTCAACGTTATGTAACATAACGGGGAGGGGGAGGGGCTACATAACACGGCGTTACTCAAGGGGAGGAGGGGGTATAAAATCGCCAAAAAGTGCGTTACGGAATACTTGAACGGCCCCACACAAGAAATGTTATCATTCGTCAACACTTGTTTATTTTATAATTAAATTGTATAAACGAATGCATAATTTAGGCTTTTCCGAGCAAAAAGAAATCGTTTTTTCTTTTGGTGTTGTCTCTCTAAACTGGAATTAGTGAAAAGTGGGTCATTAATTTACTTTATTGAAAATTTTTACTAATTATTGTATTTCTATTATTCTTATTTCGTTATTTCATTCAGTATACTAAATGACTATGCGTTATCATTTGTTTATTTCAAAAATAAATTAGATAAACAAATGCACATTTTAGGCGTTCGTCAAGAGCTCCACAATGGAGGAATCAATAAGCGGTAATTTAATCCTCACGAGAGGATCAAAAAGGGGGTATCTGACATGGAGATCAATAAGGATGTATCTCACGTGGGGATCAAGAAGGGCGTATTTCACGTGGGGGTCAAGAAGAGTGTAGGTCACCACGCCCTTTTGGACCCATGTTTTTTTTTTAACAGAGAGAAAATACGTGCACTCTGTACGTAAAACAAATCAAGTACTAGATATTTGAACTTAATTGAATACACAAAGTGTGAATTCGGGTGATAAATGTCACGTGTTTAGAACGTGAGTCGCGTAACGCGTGGAATCTAAGCAGGGCCTCATCTGCTGAATTCACGAAATTCACGTACTCAGCACGTGAAGCTCCGAGCGTTCGAATCTTTAATTTTCCCAAGTGCTCAGTATCGTTTTAATAATACAAAATAATGTTCCTTTTCCCAAAAGTAATCACAAAAGTAAAAAACTTTAAGCTTCGCTCACCTCTGATACTAAAAAACCCTAACTTCCTATTGATCTAGGCGTTTCATTATTATTAGTGACCTAATCGATTTCTCTGTTTGTATGTGCACCAAGTGTAAAAGACGTTAGAAATAAAAAAAAATTAAGTGCCGTGAAGAAGTAAGTATCGCCACTTCGGATGAAAAAAAAACTTAAGAACACACGCTAGTGAAAATGGGAAATACGATGCGGTAAGGACGCGACTGTCGCGCTCGTAAACCTTCTATATATAACTTGATGCGTTATACAGGAAAGGCGTGTTCAGAGCAAAGGTAACCGGAAACTGAGAAACGCAGTTTCGCATTCTTCTCGTATGATATGGGACGATATGGGACGATATGGGACGATAGGTCGTGACGAGAACGTTACGTTCAGCGAAAGAAGAGTAGAATGTATAAAAAGATAAAATAAGGAGGGTTGCAATTGTCGACGAGAGCTGCTATTCGCATTTTCTCAATGCGAATACATTCACATGCTTGCTTTTTAAACAAATAAAGAAATTTTGATGTTGACGTACAATAAAAATAATAAATTTTAACATTAAAAGTGCTTCCGAAATACTATATACTTGTCATAATTTTCATTTATCCGAATGTTCATTCCCTGCTGGAAGTAAAGAGATAGAAATCCTATCCCTTTTTATCTCTTTCTATCTCTGAGATAGGAAGCGAAAACGATTGGTTTATCCCCTTCTATCTCTCACCTATCCTCTCTGTCTCTTTCTATTTCCATATCAATCCACATCAACGCTTATCTTTTTGAATCTCCTCTTTTCTATCTCTTTCTATCTCTTTCTATCTCTTGTGTATCTCCGCCTATATCTTTCTATCTCTTGTTCATCTCCGCCTATCTCTTTCTATCTCCATCTCAATCCACATCAACGCCTATTTCTTTCTATCTTCATCTCAATCCACATCAACGCCTATGTCTTTCAATCCCCACTTCCCTATCTCTTTCTATCTCTATGTATCTGTCTATCCTTTTCTATCTCCATTTCAATCCACATCCTCGCCTATTTCTTTTAATCGCCACATCTATATTCCTTCCTATTTTTCGCTTATTCTTGTCTTATTATTCGCCTTTCTGTCTCCTTGTCAATCTCAATTCGCTCTTATCTCTTTCAATCCCGACTTCTTTATGCCTGTCTATCTCTCTCCTATTATGGCCTGTACCTTTCTATCTTCTTGTCAATCAAAAATCGCTTCAATCTCTTTTAATCACACTTTTCTATCCCTTTCAATCTTTCCCCTATCCTCATCTATCTCTTTCTATTTCCTTGTCAATAGAAATTTACTGCTATGTGTTTCAATCCTGTGATTTCTGTCCCAGCATATTTCCAAACTTATCTTCTTGAATGTCTTCTTCTCTGTTTCAATTTAACTCTTTTCTATTAAAATTTATCCTTGTTTATCTTATTTCGATTCAATTATTCCGTTTTAAAAAAGTAGTTATGAAGATTAGTAAGTTAATAAGGGAGAGATAGCCTTGGAGATAGAAAGAGATACAAATTTCTAGAAAGAGAGATAGAATTAGGAATAGAAAGGAATACAATTTTTTTGCGAATAAATAGACTAAGGGCCGATTTCACCATCTCTGATGAAATCCATGGTTAACTAATCATGGTTATTTTTTAATCAACGTTTAAATCAGGATTAACCTGAGAAGCATCCCACCATATACATATTTAATCCCTGGTTAGCTAATGGTATACCCTGTTCGCAATAACATCTAGTTTCAGCCTATTTCTGTTGTACCTGCGATCCTTATTGGCTGAGTCACGAAAATTGAGCTAACGTGCCATATCGGCCTCTGACGTCACTTGTCCTATAGGTTCAATTGCATGGTTTCTGAAATCGAACGGCAAATTCACATTTGACATGCTACCAAAAATATGCAACATACAAGACGGTCACGGTCAGCCCGTCAACCAATATTAACCGAAAGATAATCAAAGTTACACGATATTTAATGGATATTGTTTTATATTGCCATAAAAGTACTTTTCACTTCACTTTAACTAAACTTTGAGGTTACGTTAAACCCTGTTAATCGCTGCTTAAATCGCTAACCGGCCAAAAATGACCGATTAAGTTAAACAGCGATTAAACTATTTTAATCATGGTTTAAAAGATGGTGGGACGCAATGTACTGATTAAATAAAATTAATCAAAGATTAAAATTTAACCATAGTTGGTGAAATCGGCCCTAAGAGATAGAAAGAGATATACATTAACAGAAATAGTGATAGACTGGGAGATAGGAAGAGATAGATATTACCACACACAGGGATAGACTGAAAGTTTAGGAAGAGGTAGATATCACCGGACACGGATTTACAATGGTGGATTTGGTGATGCAAAATGGATACTTGGAAGAGATAGAAAAGTTCTAACTCCTTCTAACTCTAAATTTATATCTCCTTCTATCTCTTTATTTTCAGCAGGGTTTGAAATAATTTTTTTTCTTCTAAATAAATGCCTAACCTAAAATTCAATCCATGACAGCAGAAATTGTTGACGTAAGCCAGACAAGAGAATTAGACATTTCGGCCAATGATATTCTCCTAGTACAGTGATGTCCACGGAAAGAGCAAAGAGTCAATTCGTCAACCCCTCCCCTACCACCTTCTATAGAATGGATCGTAGAGGGGGGAGTGCGACAGCTCTCAGCCACACTGCATGGAAAGAATTTTAGCGTAGCAGACGCACAGCGCAGCAGTTGTCTTATAGGCTTGGCACGTCTGCCATCCCGATTTTGGCACAGGAGACGCGCCAAAGTAAGGGACAAAGCGCTGTTGTTATA
This sequence comes from Synergus itoensis, assembly GCA_904066005.1. Classification (NCBI taxonomy): domain Eukaryota; kingdom Metazoa; phylum Arthropoda; class Insecta; order Hymenoptera; family Cynipidae; genus Synergus; species Synergus itoensis. Next base: position 43,316 of record CAJFCP010025860.1, on the reverse strand, counting down.
GCGCTTGTGCGGTGGTGGGACATCTGCTGTCTTGAAATGGCACAGGAGCTGCGCCAAACGAGTGGACAAGATTCGTCCTAGTGTTTGGCACTGCTGGTGTGCTAGTAGGTACGTCTGATGTACCAAAATTCTTTTCGTGTGGGCTACTTGACGATCGAACTCGAGCAGATTTAAGAACGTCCGATCCGAAACGGGAAGATAAGCGAGATAGGAGAAGCATTGAAATTGGTCCATGGACATCCCTGTCCTAATAATTCATAGAAGCTCGGTCATTTGCTGAAATGTCTAGAGTTTTTCGTTTTCTGCTTGACACTGCCGTTTTCTTCTGTCGTGGGACGGCAACTTAACCATTAGTGTCATTAGTATTTTCACAAATTGAGCATTTATTGTTTTGCTTTATTTGGTATTTTCTGTTATTTACATGAAAAACATAAAGTTCTAATGTAATTCTGAACAGTTGTTCAGTGGAAGAAATAAAATTGAAAAACATTGTATAATAAATATGCATCAAAATTCAATATCCTGCTTTTTCTGTGGATTTAAAAAAAAATTATTTGTTGCAGAATTATGAATTTTTTAACCAGTTTTTTCTATATTTTTCCAAAATTAAAATTTTTATTTTAAAAAGGTTTTAACGATTGACACTATCAAAAATTCTGTCGTCTAGTAGATACTTCAAAAAATAACTCTGAATTTTACTCGATTTGTTGAAAGCCAGAAACAGTTCAAAAACTGAATAGAACCCTAACTATAAACGGAAGGTGAGAAAGAGAAGTCTGTAAACGGAGGGTTACAGAAACTATATGTAACAGAAATAGTATGCTTTCTAATATGACGTCCGACACCCGCATTGCTGGAATAATGCCGCGAAATTCAAATCAGTTAATTAAAATGTCAAATGGTAATTCGGACAAATAAAAGTTAGGACTTAATTCGGAATTATTCGGTATTATAAAAATGATGTCAAATTATAATTCGGTAAAATAAAAAAAATATCAAACGATGATTTATATTATAAAAATAATATAAATATAATGGAAAATGGAATGTAGGGAATATTTATGCCCCTCGAGTTGTCTGAAATAAAATGACTTATATTACTTGATACATATCACTTGTGGCTGACTTAAAATTACTTGCGCTACTTTTAACACTTTAAAGTTGACTAAACTACTACTTGGTATTGTTTTTTTAATTTATTCATGATATTAATTTAAAATTAATTGCACTAATTTGCACACAATAATTGAATTTTACACTCTTAATTTCGAGAGCTTTAAATAAAAATAAAAAATCATAATTAGCAGAGGAAGAACGAGAAGAGTGGGTTGATTTCATCCCGTATGTGGGATGAAACCTTTCTCTTGGCCACAGTGGATTGGGGTGTGGATGTCTAATTAAGAATCTAATCATGTAACAGGTTATTTATTACATAATAATTTACTGACCTTTTCTTCATAGATTATTTTATACTGATGAAGTTGTCTATATTTAGCAGTTATTTTTACCAATTCCAATACACTAAGCTAAACTTTAGAAATTTATCGCTCTGAAAGATCCCTTTTTATCTAATTCTCAGTGTCTGCCACTTTCGTTCTCTCGAGCATAGTACAATTACGGTTGTAATTTATTACACTGCCGTAAAATGTAGGAAAGCAACGTAGAAGCCGCACGTTCTAGTTGTATGTCGGAGGGCTAATGAGTAATACGATTTCTGCTGCCACTAAAGCGCACAGCACTTTGAACTTTCTACCTTGGCACGTGATTCTTAAAATAATTTGCCACTGTGAGATATTGTCAAGTTGTTGATTTCAATTAATTGTCCTTTTTTCTTTCCTTTTGCCGTTGTATCCAGACCTTTAACTGAAGATAGTTGATTAATCGATATAAAGACATTTACTTTCTTTCCATTTTTTCTTTTCTTTTTTGTTTCCCATTTTTGTCAGAAAATGGAGAGGAAGTTTTTATGACAGGGTGATATTATACTCTGTCCTAATATTTTTTTTCCCCCAGCAGAGCGTGATAATGTATCAAAGCGAGTGCTGATTAAAACGAGAACAGGCTCGAATTACAGCTCATGTCTCATTATTCACGTTCTTATTTCTCAAACAGAGTATTAAATATAAAGCTTTTTGATAATATTATTTTTTTCAATACATTACCAAAAGATGCATATGTATTTTCAAGCGTGTAAAATTGACTGAACTTTGCTTATGTACCGACCAGAGAGTAAAACAGGGAAATAAACTCCGAAAGAATATTGAGACTTCGTCCCGACTGACATCTTAGCCGTCTTAACCTCAAAAAATTTATTTCCAAAAGGCTTTCTTTTTCATTTTTACAATATTGGTTTTTCTATTGCGTACAACATTGAGTTTACTTACTTTATTATTCACTTATAATTATTGAACAACAAAAAGATAATTGAAAAGCTAAGTATTTTGGACATTTATTAAAGAAAATAACACGTTTACCTTGGGAAAGAGACAAATATATATGTCCGTCTCTTTCACTCTCATAAGTGAAGAGACCTTACTTCGACGTCTTCTGTCCACATAGGACCGGCACCTTGATACGTTACTTTCCGAGTGTAACGCGTTAACGTTACCGATATTACCTCAACACTTGTACTAGTGGGTCCACAATAGAGACTAAGCTTGTGAACGTTTGACGTGAACGACGGTGTTCGATGTTCATACTTACGTTCGTTTGTATGCAGGGCCGGTGAATAGTGTGGGTAGGGTGGGTAGCACTACCCACCCGGAATTCCGAGCAAAAAAAATGTAAAAAGTCATGATGTTCAAGCACACATGTGCGTGACTCTTAATCTAATAAATGATTTCGAAAAAAGAGGTGGACCTCCCCCCCTTAGTTCTAGGGTCCTATCCACCCGGATTTTTCACGTTTCACCGAGCCTGTTTGTATGCCACAAGCAGACGCGTTCAACAATGTTATCCCTGCTGAAAGTAAAGAGATAGAAAGAGATAGAACTTTTCTATCTCTTCCAAGTATCTATTTTGCATCCCCTAATTCTATCTCTCTTGCTAGAAATTTTTATCTCTTTCTATCCCCAAGGCTATCTCTCCCTTATTAACATATTAATCTTCATATTTTAAACATGCATAATAATATAATTTTATAACTGCAATATTTTGTACATATATATTATTCTAATCATACCTCTGACGTACATAACGCTGAAAAATCCGCATAGGGACGCGAACCCGCGCGCATCAAGTTTGCTGTCCAACGCTTAGTCCACTGAGCTAGTGACGGACTTAGGGATTATGTGATGAAAACTAATATCACTCATCCATGCTTATCTCCTCTTTTCTTTCTCTTTCTATCTTCATCTCAGTACACATCAATTTTTTTACAATAGTTTACCAAAATAATAAATTTTACATGTTTCGTGTACTTTTATAATTTTCGTAAAATTCATTTTTTTCACTATAATTTCTCAAATATTCAAAATTTAAAGTTGATGTAAGGAAAATGAAGATTCCTTTCATCAAGACGAATCGATTGACCTATATGATTAATGCATTTCATTAAAAAATAAGGATGTTATGGTTAATTGTATTCCCAAAAATTAATTTTTAACTATAACTTTTCAAATAATCAAAATTTTGACCTGACGTAAGGAAAATAAATATTCTTTCTGTCGAGATGAATCGATTGACCTATATCATTAATGCATTTCATTGAGAAATAAGAACGTTATAAAAAATTATTTTTTAAAAATTCAATTTTTCGACTATAATTTCTCAAATAATAAAAATTTAAAGCTGGTGTTAGGGAAATGAAAATTCCTTGTGTCCAGACGAATCGATTGACCTATAAGATTAAACTATTTCATTCAAAAATAAGAAAGTTATGCTTTATTGTAATTTTCGAAAAAGAGTTTTCCGAATATAACTTCTCAAATAATTAAAATTTAATGCTGATGTAAAGAAAATTAAATACTTAATGCTTCCTCTATGAGGAAGTGAATCATATTTGCTTACAGGAAGCAAAGTGCTCATTGAATGAGCACAAAAGTTGATACAACTTGACAGCTATTTAATAATGTAACGTTGAAAACATATATACATGTAATGAAACTATATTTACAAGCAGAAAATGCGTTAATATTCTAAAACTCTCACGCGCCACATTAGCCGCCGCGCCGCATTCGCCGCCGCTCTCCTCCCATGCTGAAGCTTGAAAGAAGTTCCAAGTTGGATTCTATCCAACACTTGAATCAGTACTGGGACAATACTGAACCAGTACCGCGCCAACACTCGGCTCGGTACCATTGATCAGTACTGGCATTGCTCCTTGTTTACAACTAGCGTGTTACTATGCCGTTCGTAAAATCCGCCATAAGTACGACTTTTTCGCCTGGGCTTCAAATTTCGAGAATAAATTTTCTGCATATTATATTGTTAAAGTGTCAATAACGGAAATATTCAGCATTTTTTATGAACTTAATAAATATGTCAATGCACTGTGATGATATAAATTTTATTTATGTTTCAGGTAAGTGTCGTTTGCAGTCATCTAATGAGGAATAATTATTCCTCTTCGACTTTACGGTGAGAACGTCCTTCTATATTTTTTAATATTCCAATATTTCTGTTCTGTACCGGGATTCATCGTAATAATTAAAAAATAACTCCCGTTCCTTTGGAAAATCTCCGATATTTTGGAGAAAATCTCCGATAATTCAAAAAGGGGCCTCCAAAGTCCTAACATAGTCCTTCGTACGACTTCGAAAATCCCTTCGTCCAATCAAAGTACTCCGAAAAATCACTCCAAACTTTATTCAAAATTCATCGACTTGTCCGTAGAACGACTGAATATCAACTCCCTTTTCCTCTCTTGTTTTCCAGTCAGTGCCCTTCGACCGAGCCACCGTTCCCCTTACTTTTTGCTTCCTCATAGAGGAAGCTTTGTAGTGGTGAAAAAACTCCAGTTTCTAAAAAAAAGGTTTTTTTGAACATATTTTAAGTGGAATATATCTAATATGATGTCCTGAAAAATTGTCTGGACGTGTGTGTGTGTGAGTGTGTGTCACGCTTTTAACGATCCTGCAATATCTTTAGAACGCGTATAGATAAATTGATGAAATTTGGCATATTTATTCCACTATTTACCAAGTTGAATTTTTTTATAATGGTTTATCAAAATATTAAATTTTACAAGTTTCGTGTACTTTTATAATTTTCGTAAAATTCATTTTCTCACTATAACTTCTCAAATATTCAAAATATAAAGTTGATGTAAGGAAAATGAAGATTCCTTTCATCGAGACGAATCGATTGACCTATATGATTAATGCATTTCATTAAAAAATAAGGATGTTATGGTTAATTCTATTTTCAAAAATTAATTTTCAACTATAACTTTTCAAATAATCAAAATTTTGACCTGACGTAAGGAAAAGAAATATTCTTTGTGTGGAGATGAAACGATTGACCTATATCATTAATGCATTTCATTGAGAAATAAGAAAGTTATAAAAAATTATTATTTAAAAATTCAATTTTTAAAAATATAATTTCTCAAATAATAAAAATTTAAAGCAGGTGTTAGGGAAATGAAGATTCCTTGTGTCCAGACGAATCGATTGACGTATAAGATTAATCCATTTCATTCAAAAATAAGAAATTTATGCTTTATTGTATTTTTCGTTAAAGAGTTTTTCGAATATAACTTCTCAAATAATTAAAATTTAATGCTGATGTAAAGAAAATTAAATACTTAATGTTTCCTCTATGAGGAAGCAAATCATATTTGCTTACAGGAAGCAAAGTGCTCATTGAATGAGCATAAAAGTTGATACAACTTGACAGCTATTTTTATATTTTCCTATTCTAAACCTTGGCCATTTTCCATAATAAATTCAATAAATTGTGTTAGAAAACAGATTATATTAAACATTTTGATGCAATCTTATACAAAATAAAATTATTCCTCATTTTTAATAATAACTGACAAAATTAGAATCCTTCGTAAAATAGAAAAATAATGAACAATAGTAATTTACGATACAAGTGCGTAAAACAGGTGATTATTACGAGTGTGAAGTTTACAGCATGAGCCGTAGGCTGGAAGCACGAGTCGAATGCTTGTGCACGAGCGAAGCGAGTGCAAAAGCGTAGACGAGTGCTTCCAGCCGTAGGCAAATGCTGCAAACACACTCGTAATTATCACCTGTTTTACGGACGTGTGCCGTACACTATTTTTTGCAACACCCAACCGAAAAAGTTGCAGTAAATAAAATTACATAAATAAACCATAATTTAAAAAGATAATGTCAACTGATAGGTTATGTTGCATTCAGTTTATACATAATAAATCAATTAAGGAAGTAAAATGTACAGTAAATTAATATAATAAATTGTGTACCTTAGGTTAATTGCTTACCAGAGTTATCTGGTTGTGATTAAAGTCACCAATTTGCGATAAATGTGTATAATTGTCACCTGTGCGTAAAGGCATACTTTATACAAATATACACACCTGTGACGTCAGCGTGCGTAATGTCCCATTAATATTTACTTCATATCAAACACATATCCCAAGTTTTTATGACATTATCAAAATCTCGGCAATTATGTTCAATTTCATAAATATATCTAAATACAGACACACTTCAAAAATAAGAATCTGCTCGTATTTAAACACATTTTACATGAAAGTCAAAGTTACCTCTCCCCGAAGACGGAAATATAACAGAATAGTTACGTAGTGGTAGTAGATTTATGAAACCAAAAGATAGAGTTTTCTTCAATATTTCAAGATTCAAGATCAAACTTTGAGTTAAGTTCCTTCTTCTCTTTCAAAGATTCCAATTTTATTTTTTTTTATTTTTTGGATTTAACATATTTAACGATTTATTTTTCACAATTACATTTTACTTTCTCGAGTGGCTTAGCAACATAAAAGGAAGCTTCGTAAGTAAAGCTATTATGGGCGATATTAAAGTTGTATTAAAAAAAGAACTGCTGTTAAACCCAGACAATAAAACGATAAAAGTACGAGATAAAGGAAATTAATGTACAGTACAATAGCTGCTTAAAAGTAAAATAATTTGTATTAATTTCTCATTGTTTTGAGTGCATTTTTGTTTCATTCTTTTTACAATTTTTCCGTTGCATCTGTATTTGCAAGCGAGACACGTTTTTAATAAGAAATTGTTTGCATTTGGATTTCTGTGATTTCCTTCAATTCTTTTTTATTATTGTTCCATTTTTTTTTCCCTATAAGAAACTTTCTTTGAACCTCTTTTTCTATTGCCTTTGTAGCTAAAATCAGGATTGCTCAACTTCCCGTTGTACGAGTTAAACCATCTTTGTCCGAAAAACTTTAGGAGTACAATTAACTTCCGGCACGTTATCAACTTTTACTGACTTTGAAGTTTCGGTTAGTCTGTCACCCTCTTAAAAGTTTTAGTGATAAGCCTTGATTTAGGATGCAACTGGTTGCCGGTACAAAATTCCGAATAACAGAACTTGAGTAGCCATTGGGGTGCAGAATCCTTGACCTGAAAACTCAAGTCTAACTTTTCACTTCCTCATTTTTTTTACGTGGAAAAAGTTCGAATGATGTTATAACAGGACAACAAATGTTATATCAAGAATCGAGAGAGTCAAGACCGAGAATCAAGAATAGAATTTCCAACTTTTTTTTGTGGAATGTCTATTAATTTTGTCAGACTTATTTTAACTGTTTAGTAGAACGGTGCATTCATAATTATTAGGGATGGGCGATTTCGATGTTATTAATCAAGGAACTGAATATCTGTCTGTCTAATTTGAATATTTATTGTAAAAAGAAGTTATTTAATTTTCAGTTCAGAGAAAGGGAAACTTTTCGGATATGTTTTTTCGAAAAGAGATGATTTTAAAAGAATTCCAAAGAATTTAATGATTTTCAAGAGATTTCACAAAAGTTTAAGGATATCAATTCATCTTAAACGGTTTTAAGAGAGTTTAGGCGATTTCAAGTGACTTTAAGTTATTTTGAGAAATTTAAAAAGATTTCAGCAAATTTCAAGCATTTTAAAGGAATTAAAAAAAAGTCTATTACCTATTTTATATTATTTTCCGACTTTAGATTCTTCTTGATCTCACCCACCTGTTCTGTTGGAATAACCAAAAAATTGGCCCCACCGTATCAAATAGGTTAATATTAATATATGGCTCAAAGTACTCCAAGTTTCTCATGCAATAAAATTAAACATGGGGAAAAATATGTAAAATTTCAAATGTAGGTAATTTTTTTATATTTCATCGGAATCCCTTAGCTACCATATGTACAATACTCTATACTATGGTGAAAAAATTTGTCTAAACGAAAAATTTGTTTTTCCAAAATTTATAACAAAATCTTGACAATTTCTTACAAGAGGAAGATTTATTTACTAGCAGCCCTATGCATCGCCCTCACTCTTTCTGTTAATTTAGCATCCGGATGGGTATTGTAGTTCGAATGAATCCAATAGATGGCGCTCCGATCAGGTAGTTATAGGGCGAATATGTGGTGACTATGGAGATTATTGTTTAAGTCCTATTCTAGGTTAGGATCAGAAATAAGTTACACCACAATTCAGTCACTATAAGTTGATTTATTATAAAGACATACGCATTGCACACGCAGTCGCCAGAACGTCTTACTCCCGCTACGGTCCATCACCAAGTGTGTGAAGGAATATGGCGTCACAAAGTACATGAAGTGGGGATGAGAGATCATCCTCTCGCGAACGCAAAGAATATAAAATGGTAGACAGGAAAACTTATCTTATTCCGTAGACACGAAGTATACACAATGATAGAGAGGAAAAACTCTCTGTTGAAAACGGTCATCAGTGATTCCCTACATAGTCCGGTTTTGAATTGTTATGTACAGTAACGGTCATTGATGCCTTCCTTCGTAGGCGTGTCAACCCAACCCTGGTTTCCATTTGAATCTCATGGAAACCAGGGTTGCAGGGTTGACACGCACTGTAAAAAAAATTTTATGTAAATGTACACTGCAATTTTGTAGTCATTCCATAACCTGTAAAATAACTGCGTTTAAAGTAGTGAAACCATCACTTTGAATGTAGTGGTTTTACAAATTTTTGTGAATTTCCCACTTTCAAAGTAGGAAATATTGTTACTCAAAATATTTCCTACTTGGAAAGTGGGAAATTCACAAAAAATTGTAAAACCACTACATTCAAAGTGATGGTATTACTTTTTCTAATTGAAAGTTCACTACTTTAAACGTAGTTATTTTACAGGTTTTGGTATAATTACAAAATTGCAGTGTACATTTACATAAAATTTTTTTTACAGTGCGCCTACGAAGGAAGGCATCAATGGCCGTTACTGTACAGCAAAAATACTAAAATTCATTAATAACTTGATACTTTTTATGAATATAAAAGGAAAAAACATAAAAATGTATCAAATTATTAATGAATTTTAGTATTTTTTTTTATGTACATAACAATTCAATTTATTCAATTCGAATAAATCCAATAGATGGCGCTCCGATCAGGTGGTCCGAACTACGATAATCCTCCGCATGGAGTATAGACATAAGGAGAACAAACTAGTGGAACTGAAAATGAGCACTTTTCTGTTCCCAGCTAGAAGTACGCACATACTCATGCGTACATTCACACGTACGTATAGTACAAAACTTCCCGAGCGCAGCGTGAGTTTCGTTTTGAGGCATCCGAAAATGGCCGCCGCCTTTGCTTTGTTTTTGTTTTCCTCACACCGAGAAACACTTCCCTGTCAAACGGCACTTACAATCAGGCGGATGAAGCCACGAGTTGAAAATGGCCCAACTGTTGAAAACGGCCGCGGGTGGCGCTAGTAGTGACTTTGCTCTACAAAACCATGCAATCCTATAGGAAAAATATATAAAAATTACAAAATAAACATGAAAAACCATCTAAAATCATTTTTTATACATAGTGTAGAGTCATTTAGTAAATAAGAATTATTTACTTACTCATTATTTTGTTTAACATAGAAAAAAGCGGAGTAATTAACATAATCACACAAGCAAACATTGTATGGATATATTCGGGATTTATTACAAAATAATGAAAAAATAAATAATGAATACACAAATTAATTGAAAAAAATTACTGAAAATACAAATTACCGAATTATAAAATTCCAAAATTATACAATTCGCCGAAATTTACAATAAACAAATTATATATTATTTATATTTCCACAAATATTTCAAATCCCCAAATTTCAAACTGCCAAACATAGTTATAATTAATTATTAATTTATTATATATTCATAAAATTATAAATAAAATGAACAATTTAATTAATTATTATTTAATACATTATCAATTATTTACGGCGAATTTAAATTTCAGGAATTTAGGGAAATTTAACAATTTATTTATATTATTTCGGTAAATTTTATAATTGAATTATTTATATTTTCGGGAATTTTTTTAATTTTTGGTTTTGTTATTAATTTTTTCATTCCTCTGTTGTGGTCTCTGATATTCAAACTCTTTTAAATATAATAACGTAGAATAAATTTTTCTTTAAATTAGTTTTTTTTTTAATATAATGAGACTATAAAATAAAAATAATTATAATATCTACTTATTACAAAGAAGGAATAGGTTACATATAAAATTTTATTTTTTATTACAAATCAGATATTTTAAAAATGAAATAAACTTGTTAATTTGTGTATTCGTTATTTATTTTTTCATTATTTTGTAATAAGTCCCGAATATATCCATGCAATGTTTGCTTGTCTGATTATGTTAATTACTCCGCTTTTTTCTATGTTAAACAAAATAATGAGTAAGTACATAATTCTTATTTACTAAATGACTCTACACTATGTATAAAAAATGATTTGAGATAGTTTTTCATGTTTATTTCGTAATTTTTGTATATTTTTCCTATAGGATTGCATGGTTTTGTCGAGCAAAGTCACTACTAGCGCCACCCGCGGATTTTTTCAACTCTCATGACACTTTTTTTACATTGGGAAGGCCTGTGGCATCACCCCCCTGCTTACAATCGTGTATTTTTGCGGCCTCAGAATGAATAAAAGTGAATAAAGACTTTTTGTTTGTTGCTCCAACAGCCTTATGGTAAGAATTATGGAGGACGTAAGTACAATCTTTATGAAAATACTACAGAATATTAACACAATAAGCAATACACAAACCAGTATACATGAAAATTCATGAAAATACATGAAAATTCACAAAAATGATCTTAGACTTTCACGTTTAGAAAAATAATTTTTACTTTCAAATATTTGTACCTTAGTGCAATGGTCATATCTGACATTTAAATAATTTAAGAATTGTTTACTTTCATTTAAGGTTATATTTATGTTGGCCATTTTAGGCTGCCTCAAAGCGATCGAGACTCACGCCTCACTGGGGAAGTTCTGTACTATACGTACGTGTAATTTTGTACATATGTGTGTGCGAACTTCTCGCAACAGAAAAGTGCACGTTTTCTGTGAAGTCCATGCATTACAGTTTGGTCTCCTTATGTCTATACTCCACGCCCCTCCGGATTAGGTTGTCCAATTATACGTCACAGGCCATATGGTGGGGGGTAGACTGTCAGGAAGGTTAGTCTCGGTTATAAAGAATGTACAGAAATGCATTGTAAAATTAATTAAAACAATTTTCAGCGCAAAAGTATGTCATAAATTTATTAATAAGTATATTTTAAAAGTGTAAAATTCATTTCCGCTTATTTTGAATATACACTTGTCGCTTGAAATATTACTTTCAATTTTTTAATATAAAATAAAATATCATAAATTTGTAGTTTATTTGTCCATTTGATTTGTGTTGATAACTCCAAACATAGGAAAAATCGATGCTATAATATTTAAATGGTTAAGTTAATTGTTATAGCATCGATTTTTCCTATGTTTGGCGTTATCAACACAAATCAAACGGACAAATAACCTACAAATTTATGACATTTTATTTTATATTAAAAAATTGAAAGTATGTCAAGCGACAAGTGTGTACTCAAAATAAGCGGAAATGAATTTTACACTTATAAAATATACTTATTAATAAATTTATGATTTACTTTTGCGCTGAAAATTGTTTTAATTAATTTTACAATGCATTTCTGTACATTTTTTTAGAACTGAGACTAACCTTCCTGACAGTCTACCCCCCACCATATGGCCTGTGACGTATAATTGGACAGCCTAATGCTAAATTAACAACTACCACATACACATACACGAGCGATGCATAGGGCTGTTTACTAGAAAGCACGTGATGACAAGGAAAACTTAAAACTTGGACGGCCATATTGAATTATATTTCAAAATTTTAAGTTTTCTTTATCATCACTTGCTTTCTAATAAATAAATCTGCCTCTTGTAAGAATTTTACGAGATTTTGCTATTAATTGTGGAAATTATAATTTTGGTTGAAATTTAGGGGTCCGCCATTTTGTAAATTTTGAAAAAAACAAATTTTTCGTTTAGGGTGCATTTATACCTCTGAGACAATTGTCCCAGGCTATAAATGCAACCTTAGACACATTTTTTCAACCTAGTATAAAGATTATAATTATACATAGCCAAAGGATTCCGCTGAAATTTAAAAAAACTATCTGCATTTTAAATTTTAATGTACTTTTCCCTATATTAATTGCATGAGAAACTTTGAATGTCACTATTAAAAATTTATGTTTGAAACTTACATTCGTGTGAAGTTGTATGCAGTCACTGTTATTGAAATTTCAATTACATGTATTTGGAAATTCAAATACCCACGTATAATTTCTTGGAACATAGCTTAAATCATTAAAAGCTTCCACCTTAAAATTAATTATATTTGTTAAAAGCTTCTACCTTCAATCCTCAGAAATACGTAATAGTACATTTCGTTACTAGTGCGGGATTTTGATTTTAGCCTTGTGTGAAATGGTCACACAAGGCTGAAATCACAATCCCGCACATGTATCGAACCGTATTTTTTGATACGACGTGTGCGAAGCTTGATTTAGCATACGCTTGCGTGCGCAATATCGAGTTTTGCGCACGGCGTGACAAAAAATTTTTTACATTTAGTTATAGAAAGACATTGACAAATCTAAATAAACCGAGAAAAATCCTCATCCATATTAATTAACATTTGTCTTTCGCAGTTGCGTGTCACAGTCTATTTTCGATTCATAGTATCTGTTGATTAAAATATCAATCTCTTTTGTACTTAAAATGGTGATTGAATTTTCAAGAAATTTCATTCTTTGGACTATATGCTAATATTAACCGATTTCGTTCAAAATTGGTGGAGATAATTTTTTTGGTTATTCCAACAAAATAGAGGGGTGAGATCAAAGAAATTAAAAAAAAATTAACCAAGAGTACATAAGGACCACCCTATTGTATACTGATTTTGAGAAATCCATGTAGTGTAAAGAAACATTTTTTATGTCAAGATTGTTTTTGAGTCTAAAATAAAATTATTGAAGAATTAGAATATTTTAACATAATAATTTTCAAAATTATCATAAGCATAAATGATTTTAAAATAACAGTGACGCTTTAAAAATGAGGTACTAATGGTATCGTTAATGCATTATTTTCATACAGAACGTTTCAAACATAGTCTAATATTACTTTTAAATACTTCTTTTTAAATCAAATTTAGAATATTGGGTAAAAGTTTGTGCTTGCTCTTTATTTTAAAAGAACAATGTTTCTATTAACATTTTTATAATATTTTGAAAAAAATATAATTTTTCTATCTGTATTCGCGTGACGTCAAAGTGGACGATATAAGGTAGAAAGAGGATACATACTTCAAACGACGGAATGTACTCAATGTATACGTATAATATCGAATATCCACATTACACATTATCCAGGGAAATCCTTTTATGGATTTACTGTACGTGACAATACTTCGGTTACTTGGAAAAGGAAAATATTTTTCGATAGAAGATTTTATACCATTCTTTTGAAAATGATTGTCTTATTAAATATAACCATATATCCAAATACAACAACTTGAAAATAGTACTAATTATTTATGTTATTTGTGAAAGTAAGGGAGTTAATAAATTTTGTTTTGCAGAGTTTTTCTAGCAATAATCAGAATCAATTTACTATATTCACCCAATGACTACAAATATTTTTATTAATTTAAAGGCCTGTTATATATGTATTGTTAATCTAGAGTAATATCTGGTTTTGGGGGTCACTAATTAAAATTAGTAAAAATTATAACAGATACAAATTTAGAGAGTATGTATATTTTGTATTATATTTCAAAATTTTATGGCGACATTATAATTAATATAATTACTATGTAGACAAACCTGGGAATAGAATTATTTACTAGGTCGGTAATTTGTTTAGTCAGAACCGACGGCATACCCTCAATTTTTTTGAGGTTAATAAATTCCTTTCCTTGCAGAAATTTACAATTACTTAAAAAAAAAAAACTAAACATTCCGAAGTAAAATATAAAATATTTAAGGTAACAATTTTAATTATTGTTTTAAATGCAAGGACATTTTGATTGAATTGCTTTTCAAAAAGACATTACGTCTTCACTCTACAAATCTGTCCATCAGTTTTTTCTGGAATATATTCAATGCTCGTATGTAATTTATTTCGCATTGGATTTTGTATGCTTTTTTCACAACTAATCTGCTTTATCTGTATTTTATTGGAGAGTGGATTATGTGATACATCTGTTCCCAATTAATTTTGACTGAAGCAGTAATTTCGAAAAAAATAAATTTAAATTTTGAAGTGGATTGATTCGGTTAGATATAATTTTCGAAAAGTAATTATCTGATAGCCGGTCAAGGAGGAATTAATGGAAATTTGTCTGTAATATAACTTTAGAGCATCCACTTCATCATAGCGTCTTGTTTTGGTTTCTCTTTTATGTCGATGGCAACCAAGTTACCAAAGCAACTTTGTTGTTAAGTATACCTTCTGAGCAACAAAGAGGCTAGTTTATGCAGTTATAGGTCTGCAGTGATCCAGAACTGCACTCTGTGGCCATAAACATGACCAGAAGCTACAAAACGGTCGAGACAAAACCTGAAACTTGTGTCTCGACAAAGTTTACATTGAATGCTGCAAGCATACACAGAGTTGCCAGAGGTCATACCTCATAATATTACAAATATTAATATTCCAATTTACGCGACTGCGAAAGTTTATCTAATAGGAATATTTCTTTACGATGTTTTTGATTCCATATAGAGAATGTTCATCACGTTATAACGACTCAGAAGTGATAACACTGAGAACATACTGCTGAGAACCCATAATAATGAACTTATTGAATTCAAGTGAATTCCACTAAACTGAAATGCAATTGTCTTTAAACTGAAGACATCTTTCCGTAGCGCATTGTCTTTTGAAGTGAATGATAAATAAGTTTGCAGATGGTAAAATGTGAAGATGATTCACATAACTTTTATGTGAAATACGGTAAAATAATCCAAGAGTTTAGTGAAAACTTTTAAGTAAAGAGTATAAGTAAAGTTTAAATGAAGGGAGCAAAATTTTCATTTCGAACACGACCAGCCATTTGAAGCAGAGATTGTAAAATTTATATTGATATGCTGTTTACGCGCGCATTCTCGTAAATAACAAGAACTCGAATGAGCGAATATGTTCATTGAATTTCCAGTTCTCGAGTAAAAAGTGACAAATAGAAATCATAGAAAATTGCTTACAGTCATAATTTTGTTTTGTTAATATAAAGGAGACTGGGGTGAGATGAGCGAAGTTATAATTTTCAATGAAGTATTTGCAATGTAGAGTAATCTTTGCTTCCTCAGGGAGGAAGCTTTGAGGTCGTTAAATTTTCCAATATTTTTAAAATGTTTTAATTAAACTTTCCTTAGTTGATAAATATCTAATACAACATTCTAATAAATTGTCTGGATGTATGTATGTATGTATATGTTTCTTACGCCGTAAGAAACATGTCGCCGTTTTTTGTCGCCACTATAACTTAAAGACAGTAGTAGATAAATTGGTGAAAGTAGGGATTATTTGCGCAACAAATATCTCAAAACTTGCCAAAGGATTTTTCAAAATATTGAATTTTCAAATTTTTATGTGTAACGCCTGCGGCTGCATTAGCTGTAGTGTCTACGCACGATGCGCACGCAACTATTAGAAATTTTGGGCGTCCAAGTTCACGTGGTACATACAAATGTGCACATAATCTCACTTTAGAAAAAAGTAGTTAGTAAATACGATACGCTCGCAACGTACGTAAACACAGTACGTAAGCTACTGCAGCCGTATATATATATATATATATATATATATATATTAGGGCGTTTCAAAAAAAAAAAAAAATTTTTTTTTTCTCGGAACCAAGCTCAAAAGTTTTGTTTAGATGCCAAAATAGGCCCCTGAAAATATGAGCTCTTAATATTAATATTAAGGTTGCCCGCATCGCACTTGTCGATTTCCCATAAGAATAACACAGGATAAAA
>CAJFCP010025852.1:87969-106687 GCA_904066005.1 Synergus itoensis | reverse complement strand
TCTTAGAGTAAACTAGTGTGGGGAATAATACACAAAGCGTTACAATAGCCGATTACTGTCGGAAAAGAAAAGATCAAATCATGAATGAATTTACTATTTATTTTATTTTATTTTTTTTTTTCATTCATTTGAAAACAGGAAATTTGCTTCATACTTTGAGAGGTGACTAAAAAAGTTGTATCAAACGCACTCGCGTGAGATATATATTTTATTATTATTTTTGAATCGGATGACGTATTTGCAGCTGCACGAAACACTATTCATCTTTTGATTGAATGTGTATACATGAAGCATGAATGTAGGCGTACAACTTGCATTTGTGTTTTGAATCTAAGGATGTAACGTGGGTGTCGAGATTTCTATCGGCATGAGAGGGCTGAAAATTTAGACGGCCCAATGCTCGGCCCAATGGACCCCTCGCAGAATTCTCGGCAGCAGGTACTCAGTACTATATATAGCTATAGCTACCCTAAATAGGTTTCAAAAATATGTTTTAAAATCCTAAAAATCTTTTAAATTTCGTACACTGCCACTGAGAAAAATATATTGTAAACGGTAATGAAAAATATGTTACTAGGTATAATCTTAGACTATTAACTATGGGACAGCGATCTAGATTATTAAACCCATAATCTCTAGATGTTAAGAAAAAGATAGTATGAGATAATATCATAGATTATAAACTGAAACGTGCCAGATTTTAACATTTATAATCCAAGATAAAATTTATAAAATTAAAATTTATAAAATTAAAATTATTATTTATAAAATTAAAATTTATAATCCACAATATTATAATTTATAATCCAAGCCAAAGTATTAAAATTTGTACCAAAACTAAGATTTATTTAATTAACAGTTTACACAAACCAAAGTAAAGAATATTACTTACCAATTCCGATAATAATAATCATAGAATTTTTCCTAGAATTTTTCATACTGAACTTCACAAGTTTCCTCTCATTTAATGTTGAATTTTTACGTGGCTTGTAGTAATTTGAAGTTAGATTATAAATGCACATCGTGCATTTATAATTTATATAAGTTATAATTATATAATTATATATATAATATATATAATTTTATATTTATAAATTTTATATTTATAATATATAAATTTATTATAAATTTCCATTGTGAATTTTATTACTGATAAAGGAATAAGTATTTATCTATTTACTTTGATTACTATTTTATTATAACTATATTTGTTGATAACCAATTATCCAATGGCCCAGCCGAAATGTCCGAGACTTAACAGGCGTTTATTATCTTCACACGGAAAAAAATATGGCTGAATTTACCATTTAAAATAGTCAACATCGAGGTCAACATGCGCTCTGAACGCATTTTTCCAGGAATTTAGTAAGTTTTACTATTTAAAATTGTAATTTTTGCTAAGAAAATTGCAAACCCTGTTTTTTCACTGCAAAAGTTACAATTTGAAATAGAGTAAAAGTTACTAAATTCCAGGAAAATTGCGTTCAGAGCGCATGTTAACTATTTTAAATGGTAAATTCAGCCATTTTCTTTTTTCCGTGCAGATATCACGAATTAATTGCTGAAGATTATAAAAATCTAACATCTAGAGATTATGTTTAGTAATATCTTTATATGTTAGGTAAAGATTACAGATCATATACTTTAACATATTTTACGTTACCGGATATTATCCTTTAGTACACGGAGAAAAAAATTCCATTAAACTTACCGAAAAGTCTGTAACCGTTACAGATTGCATAGTGACAGCATAAAATTTCAGTACTCATTACATAAAATTTATGTAAATAGAATCTGCAACTGTTACAGGATTTAGTTGTAACACTAATATGAAACATCTGTAAATATAACACTAACATGAAAAATCTGTAAATCTGTAAATTTGTAAATGTAACACTAACATGAAACATCTGTAAATATTACAGATATTTCTAGTTACGTTTACAGAAGATGCTTACAAAAATTTTAAGTAAACCTGACATATTGGGAAGTAATATTAACTCAAAAAATCTGCATTTCTATCTTATCTTCTGTAACAAAAACGTAAATTCTTTAACATAGAATCTCCAGTACATATAGACAGTGGCGTAACTAAAAATTGGAGGTCCCCCCGCAAAAATTTTTAAGAGGCCCCTTTGAAAATAAAAAGAAACAAGTTTTGAATAAATTTAAATTTTAAAAATAAAAATTGAAATACAGTGTGAAATTTAATTTTTCTACTCAGTCTAAGAGGCCCCTCGGAGGCCCCTCAGAGGAGGAGGCTTCCCCGCAATGCGGGGTTTCGCTATTACATAGTTACGCCACTGCATATAGAGGTTACTTTTTTCTCCGTGTATTAGCATCCAAGTTTTATGATCCATTTTTCTCCTAAAAATCACTTGAAAATCGTCAAAATCTCTTAAAATTCCTAGAAACATTTTTTAAATCACAAAACAATCTTTTGAATGTCGTAAAAATCACACTTTAAAGTCGTCAAATCCCCTTAAAATTCCTAGAAACCTCTTGAAATTCCTCTCGAAAATAGTGATACCTCTCTAAAAATTTATTATCGAAAATCTTGCATATAGTTTAAATGTAGTTTTAAATCTGATTGGCTTTGGTATGACTTGAAGTTGTCAGATGAAAACCAATATAATCGCGCGCGTGTTGGTTTTCTAATTATTCTTAAAATTAAAGTGCAAAATATCGAAATTGGTGATTTCGGGTTGGGAGGGGACTTCCTTATTCTAAGTATTATATATGTATGTATGTATAATGTATATTATACTTCGAGCAACATATGTCTGCAATACAATGTAGAATGAAGTTTGAATTTTCTATTAGGGAAGTCAGCTTGTGTAAAGCAAAAGGTAAAGGGAAGCCAGTTGTGGCCACCAATTGCCATTCAGGAAACAGGATGTCGATTCCTCGAAAACCGGCCGCTGTGTTTTGCTTCGGTACACGCCGCGGCGCGCCACGCCGTAAAAGTTTCGGACCCAAAGCTGAAGTCAGTCGAGTCCCTTTAAATTTTAAAGGTCGACGTTAAGAAAGTATGGGTACGAATGTATGAAACCAGATTTTAATAGTATGGGTGCTCGGTCGACCCTTTAAACTTGCGAGCGGGGGTGCCTGCAAAATAATGGGGAGTGCCCAACCTGCACGAACCACAGGGCTAAGTATAAGTCAGGGCAGAGTTATCCATCTTGACTTTTACAGAATTCACGGAAAGCATGCAGTGGAAATGGGAAAAGGCAAAAAAAACATGTCCTGTGCTGCAGGTGTCGCTTCGCTCACAGAAATCCGTTGGAAATTTACATAGATTTGAAATTTAAAAATTTTTAGAATTTGTGACTCCGTTTGACTGATTTAGTCAACTTTTCAGGTTTGTTTTGACTGAATATTCTAGAAAAGTTGTTTTGAAATCATGTCACTTTTGAAATCCCTTAAATCCTTATGAAGTCCAATTAAAGTTTTCAAATTCCTTCAAGTTTCATAACATTTCTTAAAATAATACAAATCCCTGAAATTTCTTTAAATTACTGAAGATCCTATATAATTGTTTATTTGAATAATAAACAGAAATATACAGAATAATAAAATATTTCTTCCTTCGGACAATTTTACGACTTAAAGTTAGATTGCTTGCCACATATGGCACAGATTCGATCCATATCTTTCCATGCGCGGTGACAATAAAGATAAATTGCATCATAACTGTAACAATTATCCGGTTCATACCTCCTAACTACTATAAATCAATTGGAGACAGAATATAATTCATACGCGTTATAATAAATCATTTTGTAATCATAAATATATATTTTTTTTAATACTATTAACATTTTCAAACTTTCATTTAAATATTTACCGAGAACTTTCAAAAGAATTGAAGGATTGGATTGGCCATTGGTAGACTCTTTTAGTGTCCTGAAGTGAAGGTCAAGTTCGTTAGCCAGCCACTTTTGATAAAAATTCAAAAATTTGGAGCATTTTGAAAATTTTTGAGATCACTTTTTTTTAATTTATAAATTCTGTATACGGATATTCTTAGTACTCAAAAATCTGCTCTGTTTAACAATATTTTTCACGATTAAAACGAAAACTACATATTCTATCAAAATAGAATTCATTCTATCAATGAAGAATTTATACATCTTTTTAAGACAAATAATTATGTTCCTTATCATTTTCTCTGCATCTCGCGTTATTTGGCTCAAAATTTTAATTTTCGATTTTTTGAGGAAATTCAAAAATTTGTTATGTCAATCCTATAGGGCGTTCAAAAAGAAACATTTTTCACCTCTTGACTTTTTTTCATATCGTGCATTGTTTGGCTTCAAACTTAAGTTTTCGTTCATTTTTTTGAATTTACAAAAGTCATAAGTCTTACAATTTTTTTTTATCGAAAAAAGTCATTAGGAAAAATTGTTCGACCTTTTGAGTACTATGAACATCCGTTCAAAAAATTTGTAAATTAAAAAAAAAAGTTGTTTCAAAAATTTTCAAAATGCTCCAACTTTTTGAATTTTTATCCAAAATGGCTGACCAACGAACTTGACTTTCATTTTAGGACACTAAAAGATTACACCAAGGGCCAACTAAATCGGTCAATTCTTTCGAAAGTTATCGTGTTAAAAAACTAAAATCTATAGATGACAGACAGATGAGGAGGCAGACAGATCTACAGACAGGTAGACAGACCCAATCGTAAAAACATGTTTTTCGGATTTAGGCAGTCATAAAACGTAGACATTTGACAAAAACGGGTGGAACAGTGGCGTAGCAACCAGGGGGGAGCAGGGAGGGCAGCTTCCCCCCCTCCCGGAAATTTGGACGAGTAAAATGTAAAAAATGAACGAAAATAAAAATTTGGCAAAATTTTTTGGCAAATTAAAAAATAAAAAAAAATAAAAAGGCAAAATAAAAAAAATTGCAAAGGAATTGAAAAGGATTTCGAATGTTGTAAAATTATAAGGGATTTTGTGGGATTTTTCACATTTTTAAAAGGTTCTTTTAGTTTTTAGGAATATTTAGAGATTTTTGCGAATTTTATCTTGGATTTCAAGAGATTAATGATTTTAATGATTTTTGTGGATTTTTAAGGGATTTCCAGAGATTGCTGGGAGTTTTAAGACCCTAGTAGAAATTGGTCTAGTTTTTCCTTAACACTCTCAAGTAACTCGTAGGGCTGAAATGGGGAAAACTAGACTAGAGAAACTAGGTAGTGCCTAGTTAGAACCTAACTAGAATTTCATGAACAGGTTTGAATGAGAAAATCCTTGACCAGTAATCAATGAAATTTCCTCATTCAATACGAGAATAGTTTTTCCTTGCCTGTATCTCGATAGAAACTAACTAGGATTTCCTGCTCAGTTTTAACTTGAAAGACCCCTTTACTGATTTCTACGGATTTTGATATGAATATTTATATTTGTTTGTATTATATAATAAAAATTGAATACAAAGAAATAAATGAAAAAATCTATAATTATAAAATAATAATTAATAAAAAGTATTTTATAAATGATAATTTATTAAATGATTATTAAACTAATAATTTAATGCAAATACTTGTAAAGAGAAACAACATGCGGCCAAGGAATGAACAAGGAGTGGAAAATATATAATTTATTTTATATTTTGGCAAATAAAAGATTTTATATTTCATTTCAAAAATGGAAATAATTTTATTAAATCTACGTAAGTACCTCGTAAGAAACTAACCAGATTTCTTCTAGATTTCCTAGTCAGTTCCTCACTCGAAGCAGCGTTACATTCCTCACTAGTAACTGATAAGTTTCCTAGTTGGGTGCTAACCAGACGTAGGGAAAAACTGACTAGAAACTTGTCTAAAACTAGGACCAATTTCTACTAGGGTGTCTGATATGGAAAATCCATTAAAAAGTAATTATTTTATGAGTAAATCACGTAGATATCATAGGCAACAGTGTGATTAATGCCCTCAAAATCCATAAAAAGTTAAGTATCCCAAATCTGACATAGAGTCGCTCTTGATTCATTGAAATCGGAACCACACATGCCTCATGCACAATAAGAATAATTGCCATAAAATTTCTTGAAAACGGAAATAATTTAACTGCTGTCCTGGCGGCTATAAAATTTAGATTTTCATCAAATTTTCCACTGTTCCGATACTCAGCATCTGGCCACTCGAGCCCAATACAGAATACAGATGTCTAAAAGTCTTCACTCTAGAACTAGAACTATAAGACACATCGTAAGCATAAAGTCTGAGGGAGTAAGGAAATCTTAGGGTTGGTCACTCTACAGACGACACTTTGACGTTTTTAAGACCTGACCTCTATTATCCGTCAGCACTACGAATCGACTGTTCTCGAAAATCCTCCCTTGACAAATTTCTAAAGGCTCGCATTTTTCCTTTCAGTTTCAAATTCCGTGATTACTCGTAAAAGATTGCGAGTCTTTAGAAAATTCTTGCGTGTCTACGACCCCGGGTTCATGACGAACAATGACGCACACGTGTGCATTGCATTTTATTTTATTCCGGCTCATGCTACTTCCTCCTCTCGTCAATGGCATAGAATCGAAGAGAAGTACGTTACAGTTTCCTATACCTCTAGCTTTAGCCTATGGCTCCACAGTGGGCGCATTAATCGCCGAAAAAATCATTTTTACGAGTAGTTTTACACCTCTCTGGCATTCTGGCTGTGATCCTCTTCGGATCTTTGCCGGAAAAAAAAGCGGACGTAAATCTCCCGTGGAATCGTAAAACTGAGTTTTCCCAGGTATCGATGAACGTCGACGTGGTCCTCTACTGCTCGTAAAAAGTACGGCAAGTCGAAGGGCGTTTACGGGCGATCTAAGTTTACTGCAGGTCGCACGATCGGCCAGCTGCTTTCACAATCGTTAATATTGGATTACGCCTTGCATCTCGCGTCTCGCATCAACTATGATTATTGAAATAGCACATAAATGCGTTTTACAAATACATATTGAAATGGAGCATTCGACATTATCGAGATTTTTCGGCCTTTAAAAAACAGAGCAGAGATATCCCATATAATAGTACCCCTATACATAAGCGGAAAGACATATATATGCTCAGACTGCTCAGGCTCACGGATCTTGCCTTGACGATAATTCTGATTTTATTATGGGTAATAAAAAATGCCAGGTTGAGGTTTTAGGACTGTTGAATTATTAAGCTGAGTCATTGCCGTGAAAGGCAGATAAAAATATTAATAGGTGGTTAGAAATATAACTGTGAAAATTTTGATCTTTTCTGTTAGTGATGATGCTGTTTACAAATTCAGTTTTTAGTTTTCAATTTGAAAATTCGAGGTCAAATATTCATATACAATATTAAATCTTTAAATATATACTGTTAAAATTTTTCAAGAAATTTTCGATAAATCCCTTAAAATCTTATATTGAATCCAATTTAATTTTGAAAATCCGTTGAAATTTAGATAAAATCCTTTACAATTTGGAAAAAAAAACAATGAAGTATATGAAATATCTTAAATATTTAATAATATTTTTCTAAATCTCTCGAAATTCCAATAAAATTCATTAGTCTTATTATGAAATCCCATAGAATCATTTAAAATATATAGAAATCCGTAGAAATCTCTTGAAAATGTTTAACATTTCTTTAAACTCCTATGAAATCCATTAAAATCATTTAGAATCTAAAGAAATGTTTAAAATTCCCATGAAATTCCTTAACATATTTTTAAATTCCATGAAATCTTTTGAAATTTCCATAAAATTCCTCAGAACCTTTTTAAATTTATTTTGTAAAATAACTTATATATAACTCCCTTATATGTCTATAATTCATATGAAATTTCGAGTTCCTTGAATTAATAATAAATGAAATTAATAATAAATTAATTAATAATTAATAATAAATGAAATCTCTTTGAAAATTAAATCTCTCCTGTTAGTAACGCAGTTTTTAAGTTTTTAATTTGGAAATCCGAATTATAATCTTTGAACAATTTTAACACTTACTTGAGGACATCTCCATGTGGTGAAAAACCCTCCAACGATATACGGAGGCTGTAACGTCTATGTGTTGCCGAGAAAACCTAGCAAAGAAAAAAAAATCAATAAATAATCCATCAGAATACTTCGCAGATACAATAGATTTTTAAAACGATGTCTTCAGTGAGCCGAAAATAAATATTTGAAATTATACTTTTTCGAAAGAGTTTTTCGGTAGGGATATTCGATTCTGATTCGATTCTTTGAAGATCGATCTTTTTCGGCGAAAAGATCGATCTTTTGAATCAGTTCCCTCCTAAGTTGATTCTTTTGAGAATTGATTCTCTTCCCTAAAGATCAAGGTGTTGATTCTTTACTTTTTTTTTAACTGAAATAAAATGAAGGAAAGGCCCACGGAAACGTAAAACTGCGCAAAAGCACACTCTCTTGAACAGTGCCTCTGATAGTCAGGGTTGTGCATTGACGCGTCGCTCGAAGTTTTTTACGTATTTTACTTGGTTTTCTACTTAAGTAAATTACGTATTTTACGTAGAAAACCCCCCCACTCCATATGAATTTGATATTTTCGATGTAAAATACTTAGTAAATTACTGTAAAAAACCATGTAATTTACCTTAGGTATTTTACTTACCCAACCGTGCTGATAGTGCATAGCGTACACTCGACTCTCCCAATGATGAACTTCCCAAAGATGAAAACCTCCCAATGATGAACGCATTCCTCTCTCAATGATGAACAAAATCTTTTGCAATATTCACTTAATACCACTGCGCAAGTCATTGCACTCGGCATCTGATTGGTTACTATTGGCGCGCAATTTAAAATGCTGAAAAATATAATTTAATACGCAATACGCATGCGCAACTGATGTGACGTTTGAGAGAAGAAATTTTTTCATCATTGGGAGGGTCTCTGGCTTGGATTTGTTCATCATTGGGAGAGTCGAGTGTATATATTTATGTATGCATTCTACCAATCAGTGTTCTCCATTCTGTTAAAATCGAGAACTCTGATTGGCCAATTACTCAATTAGTCATAGTAGAGATCCTCAAGGTAGAATTGAGACACGGGGTACTCCAATTCTGATTGGTGCCGCTAAACCGGAACCCGCTATTCAAACATTGGCGGGATTTTCAAATCAAGTGTTTGTTCCATGATAGATTTAATACAAAATAAAGAGAATGACATTAGAGTAAACATTTAAAATAAACGAAATGTGATTAAAAATCATTTTTAGGCATATATATTATATAAATTTTAATAAATAATATTGGTTAAACAAATACATTTTACAGGTTAGTTAGAAGCAAAGCTTTGGTTCTAAAAGGTTATAAATAATATAAATATAAATAAAGTAAAAATAAATTTTAGAAAAAATTCAACAACTTTCACCAGATATTTCAAGAGATTTAATAGATTTTAAATAATTCAAAAACAGTTTTGGTTTTTAATTTACTTAAAAATCTTGAAACATTTTTGAATTTGTTGAAATTCCCTAAAAACTTTTTAAAATCACTTGAAATTTTTCGAAATCACTTTAAATTTCTTAAAACAATTTAAAATCTCTTAAAATCCTTTAAGATGTCTTGAAATTTGAAAAATCCTGTGGAAATTCTTGAAAATACTTGAATTCTTTAAAGCTTTTTTTTTAAATTCTCTAATATCATTTAAAATCCCTTGAATTACTTGAAAATCTTGAAACTCATTCAAAATCTTTTGAGATTCTTTTAAAATTCTCTAACATCAATTGAAGTCTATTAAAATCGCTTTGAATTAATAAAAACTCCATAAAATCGCTTAAAATTACTTTAAATTCACTAAAATCACCTAGAATCGCTTGAAATCCCCTTAAATTCTTTAATATCAGTTATATATATTAATAACTAACGTTATTAATATATTCTTATATTGAATTACTATTTCTTCAAATATTTTTAATTTTTATGAAAATATTAATTATTATACATTTTTTTATGTAAAAAAATGGCAGGATTCCCGAAGAAAGTAACACATTTCCATGATGATTTCCATTTCTCACTTCAGTTCGTCGGTTGTGTGGTCACGTGGTCATACTATGGTCACTAATACTAATAAAGACCATTGGGATACCATATTCTGTCCAGTGCTCTCAAACGGGGCAGCCTGCGCGCGCATTGTTTTGGCAGAGTTTTGGCTTACCGCTGGCGAAATTCTCCCATTGGTCCATTTAATTCGATTTTGCATCGCGCGCCAGATTACAGTCAATTGCAGAATTTCTCCAGCAGAAAATCAACACGTGCTGCGCGCGCAGGCTGCCCCGTTTGAGAGCACTGATTCTGTCACTAACCAACCGAAAAATACGCGGAAGAGAGCTGAAGTGAGTCAGCGTAAAGCACTTTGTGAAAAATTGTAAAACTTTTTGAGATTCTTTCATTGACTAGCAGTTCACTTTTTCGTTTCTGTGTTTGAGAAATTTTCTATTCCAAGCATTCTAAAAAATGGATCATTCTGTTTTTAAGAAATTGATACACTACAACCTCACTTACGGTCATTTCTACAATCTTTTTTTCTGACTGGCAGCGTCCAAAGGGGCGCTCAGATTGGATGCGTCGGCCCTGCTCGCCGAGCGAAATTTCTCGGAACTGACGTTCGCGAAGTAATCCTCATAGCAAATAATCAGGACTACTTCGAGGTTGTAGTGTAATTTTTTAGACATTGTGACAAACTATGAAATAAAAATTGGAAAATTGCTGTTCACATAATGAATGTCAATAATTCGTAAAAATTTTTTCCAAATATTCGTAAACCTAATCCACTATTTGATAAATTTATACGAAATTTTCTTAAAATTGGGGTCTGTCCAAAAGTGACATGCTATTTTGTTAAAATTTCGCAAACTTTTTCCATTTTTTGGAACACTTATTTTTTCCGTGTAAAGAGACTAAAGAGGAAGGGGGCAAAGGGAGAGGATTTAGAAAAAGCGGATAATATAGAGGGGCTAAGAGGTTGGGGGGTTTTTAGGGAGGAGGGGCTAGAGGGAAAGAAGTTATAAATCAGATAATAGTGGAGAGGATCTATAAGAGGATGGGGATGAATAGGAGACAACGAGATGAGGGCTAAGGGGAAAGAGGGATTTAAAAAGATGGAAAGGGTTTAGAAAGGGAGATGAGGAGAAGGGGTGGTATGAGTAGAAGGATTAAAAGAGGAGAAGGGTTGGAATAGAATGCTAAGGATAGATGAAGTTCCCTAGTAGAAATTGGTCCTAGTTTTAGGCAAGTTTCTAGTCAGTTTTTCCCTACGTCAGGTTAGCACCCAACTAGGAAACTTGTCAGTTACTAGTGAGGAATGTAACGCTGCTTCGAGTGAGGAACTGACCAGGAAATCTAGAAGGAATCTGGTTAGTTTCTTACGAGGTAATTACGTAAATTTAATAAAATTATTTCCATTTTTGAAATGAAACGTAAACTCTTTTATTTGCAAAAATATAAAATAAATTATATATTTTCCACTCCTCGTTCATTCCTTGGCCGCGTGTTGTTTCTCTTTACAAGTATTTGCATTAAATTATTAGTTTAATAATCACTTAATAAATTATCATTTATAAAATACTTTTTATTAATTATTATTTAATAATTATAGATTTTTTCATTTATTTCTTTGTATTCTATTTTTATTATATAATACAAATAAATATAAATAAATATAAATAAATATAATATAAATAATATAAATGTAAGGGATCTTTCAAGTTAAAACTGAGCAGGAACAGTTTTTCCCTAGCTTTTCCTAGCGAAAATCTTGATACAAAAAAAGCGCTCGTTCCAAGCGAGGAAAATCTGTCAGAAATCAGTAGAGGGTTCTTTCGAGTTAAAACTGAGCAGGAAATCCTAGTTAGTTTTTAGCGAGATACTGGCAAGGAAAAACTATTCCCGTATTGAATGAGGAAATTTCATTGATTATTAGTCAAGGATTTCCTCATTCAAATCTGTTCAGGAAATTCTAGTTAGGTTCTAATTAGGCACTACCAAGTTTCTCTAGTCTAGTTCTTCCCCATTTCAGCTCTACGAGTTACTTGAGAGTGTTAAGGAAAAACTAGACCAATTTCTACTAGGGTTTAAGAGAAATAATAGGGGGAGAGATAAATGGATTAAAAGAGAAGGGGTCAACAGAGGGGGTGAGTAAGAGGAGAGGGAAAAGGATTCTAAGAGGAGGCGAATGAATGATTAGCGTGAAATGTTTTATGGGGAAGTTTTAGATCGACTCTAATTATTCGAATCGACGTGTAAGTGCATGGCTTTAAATGATATAATGTTGATTTTTTAAAAAATTTAGAGTTTTAGCCTGTCTAGAAAATGTTAAATTGGGAGGGGAAAAGTATGGACTCGATAAAAGGAGACAGATAATTGTGTATAACTTTCTTTGAGGTCTTTCTTTGCAGACCTTCAGCACCATATTGACTGCAATAATTGGACGTTATAGTGTATAATTGACGTTTACGTTGGCGCAGATGAATGGTTATACTATATGTATAAATGTATATTCGCATGCACCAGAGGATTCACGTAAATAGGAACATTTCATCTTTTCTGCTTTCCATTGGGATTGGCGATCTCTGAACTGCGATCCTAACTCTCTGAAATATAATATAACCAACAGCTGGAACTTTATGCTTTTTGCTCGCAGTAATAGCTGGTCACTTGCTGGGTAAAGCTGAAGTTGAAGCTAAACTGCTGAATTACGGAATTGCTAGACTGTTAAACTCTGCACTCTAAATTCTAAACTCTAAACTCTAAATCTGTTAAAAATCTAAAGTCTAAACTGTCTAAAAAGTCCAAAGGCAAAAGAAAGAGACTTGAACCTTTATAGATCTTAAATCTTAAAATCTAAAATGGCACTTTCGTTCCACATAAAGTGAAAAGCGCATTCTATTCACGAAGCATTAAGGAAATAAACTATTGCATTTCTTTATTAGCTATGTTCACGAATTTTCGTTGAAATTGAATTTTAGGGTGAAAGATCGGTTCATAAAGTTCCTGGGCAACTTTATGTGCCAGATAACGCAGATGTGTACGTTGCCACGTCAACTCAGCGGTCATGCGTGAAACATTAGTGAATGGTCAAACCTTCGCTTAGCCCATTTCCTCTTTTAGACGTAATGTACGAGGTCCATTTTGTTGTTTTTTTCTTTTTTTTTTCTTCGGCGAAGAAAAGCGAGGCTAAATTTTCTCTATGGGATGTGTCATAAATTGAAGCGGGATTCTTTTGAACATTTTGAGGATTACAATTCAATGGGGATTTTTCTTTCGGGAAAAAGTGTGCAATTGACAATGAGAAAACGAATTCAATTTGCGACTCTTCCGTTTTTCAATGCAATAAATTTGATTCATTTCCAACACGGAGAAAAATGGATACTCAACGGTAGTATCAGGATATTATGACTGAGTATCTTTGCGACTTAACTATAGGACAGTTATCTAGATACTCAAATTTAGTATCTGCATATTATCAAAGAGAGATACTCAAAATGAGTATCCAAGATATTAAGCGTGAGTAACTTAGATACTAAATACGAATATCCTATGGTTTTACACTACAGTATCTGAAATAATATACCTGAGTATCAGTGATATTCAAATTTTTTTTTTAATTTTTCAGGAAAATTAATAATAATTAAAATAATTTATGAATAAATAACAATACAAAATTCAAATTCAATAGTGTTTATTATAGAGTTTATTATTATACAATTGACAATATACAATATGACAATATACAATATACAATATATGACGCTTTTTCGAATTTTATCTTTATAGGTACCTTGGAATCTTTGTAGTATGAAGTCTCCATAATTCCAGGAGCTGATAACGTCCAAAAAACCGGTAGCCTGCTCCATTTTTCTGCACAAAAGATGTGAAAATGTAAAATTGAAAAAAGGGAAAAAATGTTGACAATTATACGAATCATTCATAATTTCGATTACGTTTGTTACATTCTCATCAGAGAATGTATTATTTTTACATTATTATTATTATTATTATTATTATTATTATTATTATTTATTTTTATTATTATTTATTTTT
This sequence comes from Synergus itoensis, assembly GCA_904066005.1. Lineage (NCBI taxonomy): Eukaryota > Metazoa > Arthropoda > Insecta > Hymenoptera > Cynipidae > Synergus > Synergus itoensis. Next base: position 92,654 of record CAJFCP010025852.1, on the reverse strand, counting down.
TATTATTTTTTTTTATTATTTTTTTTTAAAGCATGCATGCTTTCATTAAATTTTGGTCAAGAAATTTAGAGTCTAATTTTATAGAGATAGATATTAAAGTATAAGAAATTATATATACTTACTCAATTTCACTAAAATATATTTCATGAACATCACGTCGTTGACAGTCGAATTATACATATGCGCATATGCGCAATAAAATGAGTATCTACAGATATTGCGGTTGAGTATACAGATTTGAATATCTAGTGATACTAAACGACAGTATCTTCTATTTGTAATAGATACTATGTGGTAATATCTAGATATTGTACCATAGTATCTTGCATTTGAATATCTACATTTGAGTATCCTTTTTTCTCTGTGAATGGTTGCAAAAAAGTGTAAATCATTGAATGGAAAAACAAGCAAAAGTTTATCTTAACTTATTTTCAACACTTTCTGAGATTCTATTTTGAAAATCTCTGATTACGTGTATTAAATCTTAATGTCCTCGAATGCCTGCACCTGAAAATCGTGAATTTAAAAGCAGACGCTTTTCCGTGGGCGATTAATGATAAAATCATGATATAAAAGCAAGTCGCGCGACATTGAACGTAAAACTGAAGGTTTTTGGCTTGGATATGTAAGTGAGTTGTAGTTTACATTCTATTGAGAAAACTTGCATGTTTGAGCTTCCGGTGTTGGTCGACCTCCTTAGAAATTCAAGAAGCGTACTTCGCGGACATGCTACGTGCTAACCAACGAATCTCGCGCAGCATGCGCGAGCTTCTCTATTCGAGGACGCGATGCCACGAGTCATAATTTGACGCAAAAAGAAGCAAAGCGTCGAGAAACGCTGTTTCCACTGAGGAGTTATTTGGTAGTGAGGAAAAAAAGAGGCAATAAAAGAGAAAAAGAGTTTTAAAAAAGTCAATGTTGTAAGCACGCAGGGGAAGGAATGGGTCAGAGGCCAAAGAAAACATGTGTGGATCGTAAAAGAGCTTCCGTTTTAGTAAAAAAACTTTTTACTTTAATTGGAATTATTAAAAATATAAGTCGGGATTCTAAGGATTTAAAATCTGGTATTGATTCTGTTAAAAATGTTTGTGGTTTTATAAAACATTGCAGTGGAGTTTTATTTATAAATACAGTTTAAATATATATCATGAATTGTCACTGAACTCTGAAGTAACTTGAATGGAAAAATTGTGAAATACAATTTTGTTTAATATGTACCGATTAATGTAACGAATCTTCTTTAGTTTATAGGAAATCGATACTATCATCATCATAATATAAAAAAAGAAGAGGTTGCGATTACATATAATAGTAGATTATCGCAATTTCGTAATCTGAAGCACATCAGAATTGAGATCAGAGCTGTCAACTAATTTTTAAGAATTTTAAAGGCATTTTAAAAGAATATTGAGAAGAATTTCAAGATTTTCAAGTAATTTAAAGAAATTTTAATTATTTTAAGGGATTTTAAATGATATTAAAAAATTTTAAAGGATTTCACGAGATTTTATAGGAATCAATACATCTTAAAAAATTTTAAGTGATTTTCAGTGATGTTAAAGAATTTTCAAGGAATTTGAAAAAAATGGAAAATACTTTCAATATTTTCAATTAATTTCAAAAAATTTTTAAGTATTTCAGGGGAGTTTTAATAATTGAAAAAAATTTCAAAAGATTTTAAAAAAGCCCTATGAAATTTAAGGATTTTCAAAAGATTTCACAAGAAAGTGAAATTTTAGAAATTAATTATATATAAATTTATATTTATATTAATAATGAAATTTATTCTTATAGTAAAATATTTACATTTAATTTAAATTTAAATTATTTTATAAAAATTATTTTTTTAAGTAATAATTATTATATTAATTCATTAATTATTAATTTATCAATAATTATAATTATTTGATTGAGATTAGCTTTTTTAACATTATTAGAACGAAAATTATTAGGATATATTCAAATTCGAAAGGGGCCAAAATGAATAAAGTAAATTTTTTAGGATTATTACAGCCTTTTAGTGAAGCTTTAAAATTATTTTTTAAAGAAAATTTTTTTGTTAACGAAGCTAATAAAGTATAAATAAATATATAAATTCCTGCTTCAATTCGTTCAAATTGAAATCCTCAACCAATAATTAAAATTAATGTTGGAATTATCCTAATTTCAAAAAAAATAATAAAATATAAAATAATTAGACAAAGGAATTTCAAAAAAATTCTAAATAGTTTCAAGATTTTTAAAATTCCAAATATTTGTAAGTATTTCAATGGATTTAAATCATATAATAAAATATCAAAGAATTTTAGAAGAATATTAAAAACTTTAAGGATTTTCAAGAGATTTTAATCATGATTTTAAGAAATTTAAAAAATTCAAAGAGTTTCAAAAGGTTTTCAAGTATTTTCAAATAACATAAAAACTGTTTTTTAATTCTTATTTTTTAATTCTTTAAAATCTGTTTAAGTTTTTGAAATCCTGTAAAATCTTTTGAAATCCTTCAAGATCAATTAAAAATTCTTATAACAGGATTGTTTTTAAGACTAAAATCAAATTATCGAAGATAAAAATATTTTAACATGTAAGATTTAAAAAAAAACATTATTAGCATTAATTATTAAACATAAATCATGCATGATCAAACGTTAGGGCAACTGAGTATTAATTTTTAATTATAATTTTTCTCGCAACTCAACGAGCAACTCAATACATAAAACATATACGTATATGTAATAATTGTATATTGTAAAATTACATTATGCTTTCGTAATAAAGCTTCCATTAAAAATGTGAAATTACAAAAGAAATTTTTAACAGTGTATAATATATGTATAAACTTTTAATAATGAATAGAAAATGAAATAATGCTGCAGGATTTTTTTATAATTGATTGCACTGTGATAAGAGTTGTGATATTTTTTTCATGCTCTTTATGGACTGTAATTATAAATTATACATTGAGGACTGCGTAATTATATTGCATAAAGTAGAATATCAGCTCTAAATTGCATAAGTATTTTTTGCGTAATCAAAACTTGGATTTAGATATATGTATATAAATTTCAAATTTCTCGTCTTGCATGCAATTAAATTCACTAATTAGCTTTTATATATATGATTGTATATTATTAAGACACAGTGCTTAGATTATATAGTGCTTAAGTGGTTTAAGTATAAAGTTTAGATAAATGCTTTCAAATGAAACGCTATATTGGTAGAAACGTATTTCCTATAATTATCAATGTACACGTGGTAAAACGTCATCTAAATTTACTATCTATGTTACACAAAGTTTAATCACTTAATAAACATTTCTTGGCAAGGTGGACTTTGAGATTAGAATAAAATTGATAAATATTGACTTTCTGGACAAGAACCAAAATTTTAAACCGACACTAAACTCTCGCAATGAATTTGCTTGAATTATTACAAATTGTGGTTTTAGTAAATTATGAATGATGATTTGAGGAAGTCTGCGGTTATTTTTTTATGTCAAAAGAAATTTACTTATTGTGATTAAGTTTTTTAGGTAAATTTATGTTAAATTAAATATATCAATTATATATATATATTAAATTTTTCTATTGAAATTTATCAACTAGTTTTATGTTAATTCCACTAAATTTATGAGAATTGTAGTAAAACTAATTTCAAATAAATTCTAATAAATTTATAAGTCAATTCCTTTGAAGTAAAGTTAATTCCATTAAATTCAATATATGTAATCTAAAACGCAATATTCATGTGAATTCCAGTAAATTCAAATAAATACCAGTAAATCGAAATAAAGTCCAGTAAAAAATTGAATTCCAATAAACTGAATTGAATTCCAGTAAAATGAATTGCATTCTTTTAAAATTATTAGAAATCTCATAAAAATCGATAAAATCTAAAAAATTCCACAATATCTTTTAAAAATAAACTTTCTTGAAAGCCCTTAAAAAATGTACAGCCTTTGAAATCCTTTTAAATTCTACTAAATCTTTGAAAAATTGTAAAAATCTTATGAAATCTTTCCATAAAATTCCATGACAAACTTTAAAATCTCTTAGAATTCCCAGAAAATTCTTGAAATTTTACGGTAACATTGAAAATCCTTTTATATCTGTAAAGTCCCTTAAAATTATTGGAGGAAATCTTATCAAATTCCATGAAATCCTTTAAAATTCTCACAAAATCTTTTAAATATCAGAAAAATCTCTTGAAATCACTTAAAATTATTATAAATCTCATAAAATTTCTTAGAACCCCATTTGAAACCCTTTTGAAATCGCTTAAAGTTGAAATCTTTTAAAATTTTTAGAAACATCTTAAAATTTCTCAAAATTTCAAAACATTTAGAAACTCTTAAAATCCCTTAGAATTCTTAAAAGTCTCTTAAAATTGCATGAATTCCTTTAGAATTTCAGGAAATATCTTAAAATTCCATAAAATTCTACGAAATTCCTCTCGAAAAATTTCTCGAAAATCTCGAATAGATTAGTTTCAAATCTGATTGGATTTGGAATGACTTTGAATGAAATTGTAAGAAGAAAAATAAAACAATGCGCAAGTAGCGTGTCTCTTGGTTTGCTAGTATTTATAAAAAATGTTTCCTTATATTTTATAAATTAAATAATTACAACATGTGTTTTGCTTTATAAAAAATAATAGTTGTTAGATTGTTTTCAAAATTAACTACGTTT
>CAJFCP010025852.1:68760-82969 GCA_904066005.1 Synergus itoensis | reverse complement strand
TTTATTTAAATTTGCTATCTAATTTAGATAAACCCGTTTTTTCCCATAATTTTTACTTTTTTAAAAAAAAATAATAGTGGACATCCGTCCGTGTTCGCGTTCTTGACGGATGTCCACTATTATTTTTTTGAAAAAGTAAAAATGGTGGAAAAAAACGGGTTTATCTAAATTTGCTCATTTGGTAAGTAATACATGCCCTTAATTGTATTTGTAACTATAAAAAGTTTTTAAATATTGATTCATTTACATTGAAAATAATAAAAAATTAAATAAACTTGTAATCCTGATTGTTATTTTTAGTTGGCACAATATTTTTTGATAAAATATAATTTGAAAAAAAATTTTTCGTTCATTTGAACGTTCGCAACTTTATTCGCATGTTTATTCTGTCGATTCATTTTTAAATTTATTCAAATCCTATGAAATCCTTTGAACCCTTTTAAATCTTTTTAAATTTTTGAAATCTCTTGAAATCATTTCAAACATTGTTACTTAACATATGAGCAAATTTTGATAACCCGAGTTTTTTTCTACAATTTTTACTTTTTCGAAAAAATAATAGTGTACATCCGTCCGTGTTTGTGTTTTTGACGGATGTGCACTATTATTTTTTTTGAAAAAGTAAAAATTGTAGAAAAAAATCCGGGTTATTCTACAATGTTTACTTTTTCAAAAAAAAATAAATAATAGTGTACATCCGTCAAAAACACTAGAATTTTTTTCAATCCTTTCAATTCTTTAACATTACGTCAAATTACTTTTAAAAATTTTGGTTTGTTTAAATCGTTTAAAAAATCCTTTGATTTCCCTTCAAATTTTGAATTCCTTGTAATTAAATAAAATCTCTATATCCCTTGAACTTATTTTCAAAATTCACATTATACACTTGAAAATTCTGAAACTGTTTCGAAATTTTCTGATTTCTTTTTTTGAAAGTGAAAATTGTTTGGGAAATTGATCATTTAAATAGTTGTGATGAGGAAAATGTTCGTTCAAAAATTAGAATTGTGACTTTCTGAAATTAAAATTGAAGTGAGACTTTTCAAAGTTCAATGACTTGAAGTAAAACTTGCAATCTAGCTAAATGAAAAATTTGGATTTAAATTATTATGTATTAGGTTCTTTTTAAAAATGAAATATTTCGCCGGAAACTGAACTTCGCATTACGCAAAATAAATTCTTCTAAATTGAAATTGACTTTAAAATCTTGAAAACTAGGCCAAGTGTCATGAAATTTCCAGAATTGTTTATATTAATCAAACATCTGAAATTCTGAGTTTTCGAAATTCGCAGAATATTAACAAAAATGATAAGTTAAATATTTGCATTGCACAAATAAAGTGGAAGATAAATTTAATGTGGAAGATAATTTAGTGCTTCGTGGAGTTTCTCGAAAAATTGAAGGTCATCTTAAATTAAATAAAATGAATCGTTAATTTTTGACATAAAATTGATAATAAATTATAGAACATTAAATTTTTTAATCTCGCGAAAACAGAATCACCTTTTTTTAAGAGGTTTTTAACCTTTTGAGAGGATTTCCAGATGAAAACGATGGAAGATAAACAAAACGAAGAGTGCGAGTTAGTTATAGTTTTACAAGTTGAGACAGGTTTCGACAGGGCAACGTACAATAATCCGTCGGTAATTGTGTCGCAAGATTGCGAGGATGAAATCATTCTTCGTATTTCCAATCTTAAATAAAATCCTTCTAAAAACATTCTAACTGAAAAATATTTGCAATAATATTTTCGAAATCTCGACTCTTCCTCGAGTCGCAATTATTTTCTTAAGGAAAGGCAGAGTTGGTTATTTTTTCAATTAGAAGACTAAAAATATCTCTGCTAAGATTTGTTTAAATCCGAACTTGGAAGTTAGTGCGTATGATTTTGTTCGTTGGTTAAAAACAAGTCTGTTTATAAGAGAGAGGAAAAAAGGAACATTATAGCTACAATTTTGCTGCCAAGAAAAACGATTGTGGCTAGTGTAAATGTAAACAAAACAAAAGCGTTCGAAACGAATTCGTTGAGAGCACCGAGAAAGGACAATCGTTTTTTGCTTTGGGTATATATGTGGCATAAATATATGTACGCATACATATACATAACATTATCGACTTCAGTAGTCACGCTTCGTAGAATCCATGCACTCTTTCGGTGTGACCTTCTAGATTCTATCGACATCCGAGGAAAGTATCTGGTTACCTCCATCTCTAATCACTAAGGGCATCAGACTGAACCTTCCATTTTTTTTATTCCGACTATTTTAACTTTTAACCCATAACTGTAACGCACTCTGGCCCATTTTTTCTTCGCCGCAATTTAAAAACGATTTTTGAATAAGAGAAGGAAGTTTAATTAAATCAGGGTTGCCGCTGGACTGAGATATGACCGTTATTATTTTTTTTTACTGGGAACAGTCGGGAAGTTTTTAAGGTTTTATGGTTTAAATATTTTTTTAAAATTCTAATTCCTGAAATTCATTTTAAATTTATAAAAATCGTTTAAAATATCTCTTAAAATCTCTTCAATTTTTTAAACATTAAAAAATCCTTTAAAATCTTTAAAACTTTCCGGAAGTGATGGAAAGTTTTTGTCTGCTATTAAAATTGCCACCCAGTAAATGAAAATAAAAAAATCACTTTTGCAAGAATTTATGACTCAAAAATCGAAGTCAAAATTCGAGCCATAAATCGTGGTTGGCCCAGTCATAATTGCGGTCATTTTGACCATAAAGGCACTGGTAAAATTTACGGTACTTCCGACCATAAACTGCGACTCATTCGAGCACAATTTTTCCTAGTTCATATTTGAAGAGAAAAAAAAAGGGTGATGGGCTTCGTGAAATTTTCACTTGGTCCCGATTTCCCAAGGGGACGTCTTTCATTTTCCAATTCAAGCTCAGGTCGATTCTAAATTCGATTTTATAAAAGTAGAAAAGGTCATGGTCCTTTTCGCCTTCGATCAACCGTGGTTGCTTTTGTATTTCTATTTTTCATTCCCCCTCTGCCAAGAGTCATCAGATGACAGGTCTATTTTCCCCAAAAGGGACACAAAACACCCAACGTCAAAATCCAGATCAAAAAACTGACTTTCCTGAGGATAATATTTTTCCTGGGGAATGAAATGCGTTTCTGATGGAGAGGCGTGTGGGTTATAATGACATTTTTCACCCCAAGGTCCTTTTGTATATATTTAAGAAAAAAAATTGGTAAAAGAGCCTCGAAATCCGATTTGAAATTTAGGTATTAGGTATTATGTATTACATTCTCATTTTTCTTCTTCTCTATTCTTTTTAGTGATTCGAGATGCGTACTGATTTTTCGATAAGTCACACTCGTCTCCTCTCGAATCCAAGTTTGTCGGAATCGAGGGGTCAAGGATTTCGGACGTGAGGGTTTCGCACCGTAATTATTCCGGGCAAAATCATTTTTCGTCCACACTTATAAGTCACAGAGCCACGGGAGGCGAAAGGCAAAAGCAAGACGATCCCGACGAAGCCAATTATCCTTCTGGACTTTAATGGCCTGCCTCTAATTCTAGAGCTCGCTTTCAGACCCAGGTAGTAGTCCCCTGGCTTCCTTCGTCGTCTTGTATTTTTTATCGCTCGAGGGAAACGCTTTCCCCGGATTCGCCTTTCAGAGACTAGACTCTTCAGTACTGCATTTTGCGGTCGGCAAAATAAATATTTGGTCCGGACAAACACTTTTAGCTGGTACGAACCTTTATCAGAAGTTTTTAATCCTCGAAACTTTCAAGAAAAATTCACTGTACACGGGGCGCCAGCGCGCGCATCATTTTTGGCTTACCGTTGGAGAAATTCTCCCATTGGTCAAAATTTTTCGCGCGCGATTTAAAATGGAATTAAATTAATTCCATTTTGAATCGCGCGCGTAAAATTTTGACCAATGGGAGAATTTCTCCAACGTTAAGCCAAAAATGATGCACGCGCTGGCGCCTCGTTTGAGAGCACTGCTGTACACGTCCTTTTTCCTTTTTTAAAACGCAAATTTCTAAAATTAACAGCCAGAAAAAACGGGGAAATAACCGTTAATATCGGCCGAAGCGCAACGCGGCCCTAAAAAGTTTTTGGCCCTAAAAGCGTATTTAAAATAATTAAACTCTGGAGTAAAATTTATGCAGAAGATAAATTTGACTTAAGCAGGAAACGGAGCTCGTAAATCCCTTTTTTTTTTTTTATTTTTTTAAAGGATCCGTAATTTTTTGTCCTGAGGATTTTTTATTGCCAATGGAGAAAAAGGATTTCGAGCGAGTTAATGACCTCGTAAGAGGCCAATGAATGCATCTACACGTAGACATCTTTCTGTCATCGCAATCAATCGGGTTTTGCATACGCCTTAGGCATTAACCATACGTGACTTTTGCTTAATCTCCCGGATATCTTTTAGTAAATCGTCGGCCGGAGGAGGCGAGAAAATAAAGAAAAAATTAACAAAGAAATAATAAAAAGTTTGTTGGTTTTCATCTCACGCTGCACCTGAAGTTTTCGTTGTTAGGACTAAATGTGGCTAACGGTTCTACTTCCGGTGAAGGAGTCCTGTAAATATATTATAATGTCCCCCGGGGTACGAATGTTCGGAAATAACAATTCTAGTGTCAAAAACCAATTTTTCGTTTGAAGGGAAAAGAAAAAACGATTTATCAAACGAGTTATTGAGGGGAATAATTTCAATTTGTCATATTTTTTCGGTTTCACTGAGAAATCCCAAAAACTAAAATTCCCGAAAAAAAAGTCGAAATAGAAAATTCTCAAATTGGAAAATTATTACCGACGTTATACAATTCTTGTATCTAAACAATAAAAAAATTGTTCTAATATTTATTTATTTTAATAAAAATAAAAAGTAAATGAAATATTTTCTGTTCGACAAAAATTTGTTTGGAAATTGCGCAAAGTATTTTATAAATTATATTTTTAAAAATTATTTTTTTTTAAATGTTTAGTTCTTAGAATTATATAACTTCTGGAATTTTCTATTTCGACCATTTTTTTTTTTTTTTTTGGAGGAGGATTTTTCAGCCGTTCCACTTTTTCGAAATTCAGAATGGTATTTTCGAGGATAATTTGGATTCCAATTTCCTTTTTTCGGGGGCTTCAATCTGCGTAAATTTCAGAGCGACTGGTCCCTCTTTTTCAGTTGAATCCTGTTTAGGCTTTAGTTTTTTGTTTCTCTGAATTCTGTGATAGGCACGATCCCATAAAATTACCTCAATTACCTCTAATAGGGAGCAACACCGACTTTAACAACGTGTGAGTTAGATTTTATGGTGTGAGTTGAGCAGCTGCTCTGATTTCATCTTCTATATGTAATCATTTTTGAGTTTTACTTAAGGTAATTTCTTTCTCTCATCATTTTCTGTCGATTCTTAAAATTCGAGTGCATAATTAATTCAATATTTTAATTTCTTCGTTTTATGCAAAAAGTATCGAAATTAAATATTTTCTCGCTCTGTATGCAGTTTTATATTTGCAAAAAGATTAGGGCTACAGAGTGAAAAAATATTTGTCTATAATTTTCGTTCAGTAAAATGGATAATGGAATTTTGAGCTTAACCACACGGAGAAAATTTGTTCGGTAGCCGTTCGATTTAGTTGGCCCCTGAGAGCTTTAAAAAAATTTTTTTTATAATGACGAATAAGCAAGAAAATTTCCGATTTAAATATGTGTTTTAAAAATCGAAATTCGAAAAAAAAATTTCAAGGCTCTCAGGGGTCAACTAAACCGAGCCCTAAAATTCTATAACCGGTTATTGCATGTAACCCCTCAATCCTATTATAAAAAGATCATCCGTAACGTAACTTTTTCCTTATTGGTCAAATATCGAAAATGGCGTGTGACGCGGGAAATTTTAAATATGTATTCTTTTTATTAGTGTTATCGTGTTAAAAAGAACAATTTATGATGCTCTCATATAAAATAAAATTAATTATATCTGTTAGAAGAGAAGAAATAAAATATCATAAATAATTATAACATTTAGAAACAAAGTAAATACGCGCGCGGAGCGCGCGTTTGAGCTCGTTCCTTAAAATCATTTGAAATCTCTATAAATCTTGCGCGAAATTTCTTGAAAATTATTCAATTCTTCTGCATTCTTTTAAAACTCTTTCAAATTCTTAAAAATCTCTTGAAATCCTTTAAGGACATGTAATACTTTACCATAAGAGCAAATTAGTTATACCAATTATACGTTCATAATAATAAATATTTTTAGCTAATAAGAGTCAATAAAACTTCGTCTCATGTAGATGAAGGTTTATTGACTCTTATTAACTAAAAATATTTATTATTATGAACGTATAATTGGTATAACTAATTTGCTCTTATGGTAAAGTATTACATGCCCTTAAAATCTCCTCAAATTCTTTAAAATCCTTTAAATCGTTTTAAATCGCTTGCAATTCTTTAAAATCAGTAAAATGTTTTGAAATTTTATTTAATCTCTTTTGAAAATCTTAAAACTTCTTAGAATTTAAAAAAATTCCTTGAAAAAACATTAAATTTCGATGATTGAAAAATTCTGAACGTTCAAATGAACAAATTTTTGTATTGATTGTATTTGTAACTATAAAAAGTTTTTAAATATTGATTCATTTACATTGAAAATAATAAGAAATTAAATAAACTTGTAATCCTGATTGTTACTTTTAGTTGGCACAATATTTTTGGATAAAATATAATTTGAAAAAAATATTTCGTTCATTTGAACGTTCGCAACTTTATTCACATAAATTTCGTGGGCAAAATTTAGTAGACACCCTGGCTTAATACTTGGGCCCAACGCCTTTAAACTAATTAACCGATTCTGCTCAAATTTATACAGTATCTTTAGTACATACATAGTTACCAGATGAACCAAAATAATGAAGATTGCTTCGTAACTTTTTTTTTTAACAGCTAAATAGTCCCCCAAAAAAGTGCGAAAATTTGAACTTTTTTTTCTAAAGCGAAAAAAACATTATTATTTTTGGAATTTTTACTTGATTTTGGTTCCATGTAGAGCCTCAAGTCTCACAATTAAAATGATGTTTGATTTTTTGATTTCGGATAAGCAGAACGGCCGGAATCATGGCAGCAGTTGCAGCATCTTTTTTTTTATGGGGTCCTGTTGGGCGCTATATCTCTTTTTATATGGAATATATTGGCTCAAAAAAAATCGCAAATATTGTTGAAATATGAATAAAAATGATGTACATATTATAAATTGTTTTATTTCAATAGTTTATTAGAAAAAAAAATATAAAAAAGCCTTTAAAAAAAGGCCTTGATACTAGAGGACCACCTTAAGAAACATCACACCTAAAATGAATTCTTTTCCTCAATAAATTGGAGTGGAGAATAATAATTGAAGTACATATGAGAGTTTTGAGAGTCTTGGAGAAACGTGCAGGCAACGGACAGTGCACTTGGTTGCAACACGTAGTAATTGTTGCAGCTGAGCCTGGGCAATGCTGTAACGATCTGTTATATTATGCTGTGGAATACAATGCCGCAACTCGAGTTCCGTATAAGTAAGCTGACTACGATGCTTTTCACGTAAATGCACGTGCACGGCTCTCTAAAATATATAGTCTCTTTACAGAGTCTAAACTGTAAATGTAAACCGAGCAGAATTTGCTCCCGGTAAAAATGTTGCAAAATTTACACCAATTGAGGCCGTTAGGAGTCGAGAGAGAAATGAGAAAGATTGAAGTCGTTTGCACTTACATAGTAGAGGAAGGAGTTGAGCCGTCACCGTTTTAACGACCCTTTTAATAGTGTCATTACGGAATTACGGCTAGACAAAAAATTGCACGGAAACCACAAAGCGGAGTTTTTATTCTTTAAGTGACACTTCGACTCGAATCAAAACAATGTCTTGTTGTTTATCCAAGATAAAAATTAATAAAAAAAAAACAGCGCTTGTTTTTTTTAATTAATCAAATTAGCTTCAATATTTTCATTACGGGTTTCATGCTTTCACTTTATTTGCAATTGTCGCAAATATTGACATCTTATCTTTGCACGACCTTTATCGGACTCGATAGGCAGATAAGTTTAATCTAAAATGGCACCCGATCGTCTTTTGTCAGGATCGTTGCCCTCAAAATGCATAAATACTCAAGATTAGATCTCTGATACGGATAAGAGTGCAACAGCCGACTGATTTGATCTGTTTTTTAAATTAACATTGAAAGATCAGATTCGGATTTATTATTTTAAAATGTTTTAGTTTTTCTTTTATTAAAAATGAGGAGTTTCTTTAAAAAAAAAAAAAATAATAAAATAAAAGACGTGAAAGGCTGACCAAAAAAGTCGTTACAAGAATATTGTTGCTCGCAAATTTTTATTCACAAGAACAAACGCGCGCTCCGCGTGCGCATTTACTTTTTTTTTAAATGTTATAATTTATGAAATTTTATTTCTTCTTTTCTATCCGTCATAATTAAAATTTTATTTTAAAAAATTTGAGTTTTATAGGAATAACAGTAACATGATATGAATTTTAAAAACTTAACCAATTTTCAAAAAAATATATATTTATAAAAAATGTTTCCTTATATTTTATAAATTAAATAATTACAACATGTGTTTTGCTTTATAAAAAATAATAGTTGTCAGATTGTTTCCAAAATTAACTACGTTTACAGTTGTATTGATATTTAATTGTGTTTTTTTTTTTTTTTCTCTAAAAGAAATACCACATTTATAGTTGTGTATAGTATTAGTTGAAATAACCGACTAATTAATTATAATCAAAATAATTAATTAGTCATTACAAATTATTTAATTGTTTATTTTAAATATTATTAATTATAAAACTGTCTTAAGTTTTTTTAAAAGGAGAAACCTCGCTTAAACATCCAATACAACTGGTAAATGTAGTAAATTAGAAGAATATAATTACCCACTGTTTTTTTTTATAACGCAAAATATGTAGTAATTACATAAATTACGGTAAACATGTTTTATTAAAATTAAATATAATAAAATCAAATCGTTTGCTACTTTGCGTAAAATATGGCTTAATTTTAATCTAATTTTTCTTTGTTTTTAAATCTTACATTTCATGATACTTCTTATTTCTTTAAAGTCTGATACTTTATAAATTATTTATACAACATTTACTTCACGTTATAAAAAATAATAATTATTAGATTTATTTCAAAATTAACTGTGTTTACTATAGTAAACTTTATTCAATAAACTTTACTCAACAATTTTATTCAAAAAAACTTTGCTCTACAACTTTATCCAAAAAACTTGTCACAACAAAATTCAACTTTAAAGTTTTCTTAAAAACCCCAATGAAGTTGTATCAATAACTTCATCTAAAAATATTTTCTCTTATCCAAAAATTTTACTCTTGCAACTTCACCAAAAAAAGAATTTGTCCCGAAAACTTTGGATTGATTATTTCAAACTATTTGCATTTTCTATTAATCAGCAGCAATTTCTAAAAAAAAGACGTGACGCAATTGTGAACTCAAGTGTCAAATTGTGGCGATTCCTTTGATTTACATAGAAGATTCTTCCGCTTATAATACAAGTTTAATTTCTTCAGAAACTGATCAATTTAAGTATTTGATAAGCTGCAAGAAAAATTTCAAGTGCGTCACGAATTTTATCTCACAATTCCACACTTGTCTCTTAATGTAAACAAGAATAGAATTTATTCAAAAATAATTACATAATTAAATACATAAAAATAATTCTTGTAAATTTATTAAATGATTAAGTTGAATAAATATGAGCTTGTTTTTATCTCTTGCATTCTCTCATTCTTAGCTGCGCGCGCAGGCGCACGCGCTCCCTCCCCTCCACTTTCTTCTGGCGATCGAGCACTCTTGCACGCGTATCATAATAATTATGACGTGCTCTGTCTATTCTGTTATGCGAACGCGTGAAGTTCAGCGAGTGAAACCGCGAGGCTCACTGCTGCTTGTCGATTCACTGTCACTTTTATAATACCGTTGCTCCTTTAAGCGAAACGCTAATCGACCAACTTTTGCAGAAACTTGATTTATTATGATTTATCATCAGAATCTGGAAGTCAATCAAATTTAAAGAGACACGTATTTTTTTATTATTAATTTCGACCGATAGATCCTGAGATATCGCCCTTTAAAATTGAGCCCTTAAAAAGCTTAAGCTTCGAGTTTCGTCAGTTGGGGTTCGTATCCCCACGGCGATAGATGCATTTTCTGATTTTTTTCAATACTTCTTTAGTTCTCACAGAAAAAAATGTTTGGTCCGGACAACAAAATAATTTTGTTGGTATTTGTGCAACAAAATTTTTTTGTTGGCTCAACCAAATTTTTGTTGGGTCAAGAAAACATTTTTTTAAACCAACAAAATGTTTTTTTGAACCAACAAAAATTTTTTTCAGCCAACAAAACATATTTTGTTGCACAAAATATTTTTCTCAGTGCTGCATTAAAAGAGAAAATTTTGGCTCAAGAGATATCTCATTTCTGGAATACAATAGGAAGTATCTTAATCACTCAATTGTACTTTTCTTAGCCAGATCGTATATTTCGTCACATAAAATACTTAACTCCGACAACTTGGTCCAAGAAAACTTGTTTTAAATCCAAAAAAAACTTGTCCCGAAAATTTTATCCGAAAAAACTTGCTCTGATGATTTTAATTATCCAGAAAACTCATCCCAACAACTTTATCTACAAAACTTATTTCTAAAACTTTATTCGGAAAAGTTGATTTTAAAAAAATTTTAATTTTTAAAAAGTTAAGTTTTTTTTTTCATTAAAATAGATTTTAAAAAGAAAACTTTTGCTCAAGAGATACTTCATTTTTAAAATATAATAGGAAGACATCTTAATCATTCAATTCCAATTTTCAGAGCCAGACACGTGTAGGAAAAGAGTTTAAGAATTCGAAATTTGGCAGGGTTGTACATATTTCCGATAGCAGAAACGGAAGTCATTTCGCGTTTTTCTGGCTGCCTTCCAACCATCATTTCGTTTGGTGTATATATTTTACATTTTCTGCAACTTCGCATAATGTCGTATCTCAATTGTCCTGACGCAAACTTTATCATCTGTCCCCATGGCCCACATTCACTTTATCGTTATCCCACTCGGTCAGGATGTCGAATGCACTGCCCTCTCTATCATTAAAAATTACTTTATTCAACTATCTATCATTTTTTTATTATCTTTTAGATTTAAAAAAATTTTAAAAGAAAGGTAAAGAAAGTTTTCTATCTAGGCTCTTAGTGAAAATATTGTACGTAACGGACGGCTTAATCGATCCGTAATCATAGAAAGAGTTAGTGAGGTTACTCGTGCGGAACAGGGACGAGTATTTAACTTTTTGTAGCGGAATTCACCCAACTTTAAAACTAAAAATTTACCGAACCTCAAAATTCCAACCTCGAATCTTTTTTCCTTTATAAAATTTCGAAAAAGGGAGGTCTAGGACCTATCTTTTGATATTCAGAACCCCATCAATGGCAAAATTCACGACGACCTACTTTTAGGAGTCTACTTACAAAATTCCGTAAGAATTCCCACTTCGAATTTTCTTTTTCGCCTCACATTTCTAAAAATAGATATTTTAAGCTAATTTTCTGCAGATGGTGTCTCCTCAATGGCAAGAATAGTCTTTCATCAATTTCCATTTGGTTACATCTAATTAAAGGAGATATTAACACTGAATTAAAATTACATTAACCTCTAACGACCCGAATGGGTAAAATACAGCTGTAAAAAATCTTTTAATTTAATTCAAGCTAAAGTTTTCACTCGAAGCATTTGAAATAACCGATCGGATTGAACTTCTCGGCTGTCGCAGGCTCGCGAAAGGTGAGATGGTCGTCGTAGAATTGGAGATCGAATTGGAAATGGCGATTAAGACTAGGGAGTAATATTGCTGCAAATGTCGGTCATACAACGTAGGCGTGATCGTTCCCACGATCTCCTGTGCACCAAGAGTTCGCTTATATACACATCCCTAGAGTAGTGATGCCCTCGCAAAGAGAAAGAGAGAAAGAGAGCCTTTTCCAATCGTTAGATGTGCGAGAGTCCCGCAAGGTCGACCTGTGTCGAGAAAACGATCGTTTGCTTAACGATACACCTTTCACGTTTCGAAAACTAAAAAAATACTATTTTTTCGATATTTAATACGATAAACTTTAAAGAGAACAGAAATTCATTTGATATGCTTTTTTTTATTTTTAAAACCGAGAAATTCGAAAGGGTACCGTATTGAGAAAGTTTAGCGAATTGGGTGTCACGAGTTGGGGTTCAAATCTCGGCGCGGGTCAATTTTTTTTTTATATTTTTTGTCGGATTTGAGTTTATTCTTATTTTTTATTCGATAAATTTAAGCTTTTTTTTTTGTATCAGAAATTAAAGTATGTAATCGGATTTTAATAATTAAATAATTAAGTGTAATATTATATTATGAATTATGAAGTGCGTTTATGGTCGTCTCGGTTAAGCTCGCATGCACTCGTAATCATTCTTTGGTACAACGACCGTCGATTTGAAAGTATAATTTCACACTATGTTTCATACGATTAGCATAAACCGCCGTCTAATAATCGACGCAAATCGTAGATCCGAACGTGATCCTTTGCACGCGCGATTCGATAATTGTTGCATAAAAGTTGCAAGTCCCAAGGCCTTCTCGTTGAAAATCGAACGAGATGACGACAGGAAAAAAATTCCCGCTCCTAGATCATCACCAGATGACAGATGCGGAATTTTATTCGTGCGGAACGTAATAAGAGACACGTGGATTTCAGGAAATTTCTCATTCATCCATTTTCATTCGTTCCGCTATTTTCAATTTAAATTTTATCGTCTTCGGTTCAAATTTAATTTAGCTTTTTGTTCGATGTTTCATTGTCGGTTTTATGAATCATTACGAGTGCTTTTTATAATTTTCTGTTTGAAATCTCATTTGAAGTCATTTATAATGTGCATCTCTTAGGGAACTGAATTGTAGTCCTCAATTTAAAAAAAAAAATGTCGCATTAAGTTTAATGAGCAAATATGCCTCAATAACTTATTCAGCGCACTTGTCTCAACAACTTTATCCAGCAAATTTTTTACCAAAAACTTTACCAGACGAAGCTGTATTAATATCTTTATCCAAAACAAGATGTCTCAACAACTTCTTTTAAAAAACTTGTCGCGAAAAATTTATCCAAATAAACTTGTTTTAACTTCATAAAAAAAAAACTTGTATCAATCAATTTATCCAAAAAACTTGCCTTAACAACTTTATTCAGAAAACTTGACCCAACAACTTTTTCCAAATAACTTGATCCAACAATTTTATCCAAAAAAAAAACTTTTCCCGACAATTCGGCCAAAAAAAAACTTATCTCAAGAACTTTATACAAACTTGTCTGAAAAATTTTATCTAAAACTTGATCCAACAACTTTATCCAAAAAAAATCTTGAATCAACAAAATTATTCAAAAACTTGGCTTAACATCTTCATCTTTATCCAAAAAAACTTGTCCCAAAAATTTTATCCAAAAAACTTGTCTGAAAAACTTTATCCAAAAAAGTTGATTAATTGTAGAAAGTCCGGTTTGTCATTTAAACAAAATTGAGCGCGTATTAAAACATGAAAATTGAAACGCAAGAAAAATTTGAATGTTGAAAGGTTCGTAATAATTTCTGAGGTAAGAAAACTAAAAGGGGCCTGTTAATCTTGGGTAATGGCTAAAAGCCTTGTTAATGGTTTCTTGTTGTCAGGAACATGTAGATTTATGTAACGTGTTTTATTGACACTCCCCTCCCCTCCCCTATTTTTTACAATTCCTGTCTTCGTTATCGACTTTTCTGCGCCTTGTAATCGAACTTAAATGCTTGTAACTGGTACCAAGGAGCCTATCCTTTTAGTCTCTCGTCACGATTATGCGTTAAAATGACTAAAGTTAATGGTGAGACAAAGTGCTCGGAAGGAACTCCTGGTACGGAGGAGAGGATAATTGGAAGGCTTGCGTTAAATGCAACTTCTCAGAAAAGTGACTCGAACGAATTTTTCAAGGTTTACCATTGCTCGTTCGTGCTTATTCATCGGAAACGTAGTACTTACTTTTAACTCTACCCAATTAACGCAAATACAATTTAACATATTTTGGAGGATATTACTTTTTTGCCATCGAGAGGAATCAGATCACCAAGTTTCATCCATTTGTCTCCATTGTTTGGATAGTTATCCAGC
>CAJFCP010025852.1:48336-63760 GCA_904066005.1 Synergus itoensis | reverse complement strand
TAATTCAAAGAAGTGTTGTTAAAGAAATGCATTTCTTTGAATCCAAAAATCTTTTTTTTCAGTGCAATTTTCCCCTTTTTTCACAAAGTTCAGATTTATGTTTGTAAGAATTATCACATAGTTTGATTTTCAAGATATTCAAAAATCAATTGCGAAAAAAAATCGAGAAAAAAAAATTGAATTAATTAGGTTCGCTATATCAAGTAAAAAAGGGAAACTGTATGTCTGTTCAGGGTATCTACTACCGCGAAAAACAGGGAATATACGTCTGGAATTTTTTATTCTGGGAAAAAACCGTAAAAATACGCCTGGAATTTTTTTTAATTCTGGAATTTTTTTTCAAGAACCTACTTTTATAACTTATTTTTGTTTTCTGTCATAGCAAATAATGTCTACCAAAGAAATGATTTAATACACTTCACACCCAGAAGAAAGTTTTTTTGAATCAAATAAAAGTATCTTTGATATAGGGCCAAAGAAAAAATATCTTTGAAATTTTCTTTTTAATTAAAAAAAAAAAATTTCTTTAAACCAAATAAATTTTATTTAATTCAAAGATATTTTTTCTTTGGTCCTATATCAAAGATACGTTTATTTGATTCAAACTTTTTTTCTGGATGCAGTTATTGTTTCGTATTTTATAATCTGATTGAGTAACTTACAATTAGTTTCTCAAAATTAAGCTTGATTAGTTGAGTAAATACTTGCAGTACTATTACTTCTTAGTTTATTCTTAAAAAGAGTAAAAGATAAAAGTATTATATGGTTAAATAATATAGAATAAACTCTATAATATGTTGGATTTATGCGGATTTATTATGCTAAGTTCATAATAATAAATAAATAATAAATAAATAAATAATAAATGTATGATGAAGCATTAAAGTGTGTTTTTACTTTCCTGGAAAATCAGGGATTTAGCCTTGAAAAACCGGGAAAACGCCTGGAATTTGAATCGGTTGAGTGAGTATATCTGCTGTTGATTAGAAAAGGTTGTTTTGGTGCAATTAAAATTTTTTAAAATACCGATATGCGGAAATGATGTATCAAAAGTTCCTAATAATAAAATACATATTATCATAAAAAATATTGTATTTATTAATGTATTTTCACTCCGCTTACACTATAAAAAATCCCCCTTTCAGTGCCGTAACGAGGGTGGGGCGACCGGGGCGCAAGCTCCGGGAGGGCGCAGGTCAAGCAAACAAATTATCAAAATTTTTTCAAAAATTTGTTCAAAAATTTTTCAAGTATCTCGATAAATTTAAAATAAATTTAGATCTTTTTAGAAATAGGATATAAGTAAAAATTAATATTCTTCGGAGGGGGGGGGGGGGGTATATGCAGGGCGCACTGATCTACTTTTTCCCAGGGCGTCAAAATTTACCGTTACGGCACTGCCCCCTTTTTCCCTAAAATTGAACTACTGTCTACTGAACCGCTGGCATCCCTGCAATGTATAAATTCTAGGAGAGACAGGAACTTCAATCCTTCAACTTCCGAATTAAAAATCCTATTAAAAAAATGTCGAAATAATTTTGTAGCAGCAAAATTGTGCCATCGGAAAGAACCTGTGTATATAACAAAAATTAGGGATTAATCTCGACATTTTAATTAATTAAAATTAATTAATTAATTTTGATTTTAATTAATCTGGACATTTTTATGGACGAAGTAAATTTCGAGGTGGGGGATTTTAAAGAAGAAAAAAATGGCAATTCTTTTCATGAGGAGGTCAGATAAAGGAGAAAAGATAAAGCAATCGATTGACCCTGAGACGTGAGTGTGCGTGGCCAGCTAAGAACTCTGTTCTAAACTTCGTCACGTTCGCGTCACAAATGACGATTCCGTGGTATTAAGGACGCTCGTGCAATAGACACGAGACCGAGTCGCCTCTTTAAATACGAGGAAGCGTAAACTCAGAGATTCAAGAACGAGGTGCTTGTTGCGTCAACAAGGATCCTTGATTCAGTTACTTCCTTACAGGCTCTCTTCCCTTATCCGAATAAAGGACAAAAGTCAACATGATCCGACCACTCTCTCCATTTATGTCGAAAATCGACAAGTATTTAATTCTCTTCATTTGGAATTTCCGGACTCACCAATATCCCTGTGATCAAGTTTTGAATTCTTCTTTGATCTTGAAATTTAATACTCACATTACAAAAAATCAAATTCAAATAATCTAAAAATTAAAAAAAAATATTCACAGGATTTTTGAAAAAATAAATTAAATAAATTGCTCCGACTACTTTACCCATAAACTTATCCATCAACTTTATCTTAAAAACTTGTCCCGACAAGTTTATTCAAAAAATGTTGACTCAAAATTTTAATTAATTTATTAATTTTAAGTTTTATTTTTAATTTTTAATTTTTAATTTTTTTTTTATTTTTAATTTAATTCTCCTGAAAGGAATTTTCGGACTCGCGAATCAAGTTTTGCTTAGGATTTTTAATAAGGAAGTTGGAAGCGGGAGAGAAAAAATGAAGAATTAAATAATTTGTTGGGATTGAAACGAGTTTGAAGAAGTGAATTGTAATCAAAATCACCAACACTGTTAGAGTAGATAATTATAAGTGGATGGGATATAATATATTATTCGCCATTAGCCTGCAGCTGACGGAAGTAAAATACTTAAGGTCAAGCTGAGAGGCAGGCTCGCATCTCAACTCGGATTTGTTCGCGGCCTTCATTCTTAGAGCGACAGTTTATCTATACGCGTTATACATTGCGATTGGCATCATGGCTATATATATGAGAAAAATGTTCCATGTAAGTCATACCTTATCGGGAAGAAAGAATCAAGGAAAAACGTCTTCAATATTTTCATATCACTTCTGACAGACGTTTCATTGTAGTCAAGTCTTTGAAATGTGACTTGAATATCAACAAATATTATTTTACGAGCTCGAAAACATTGCACAGTAACTTTATCCAAAAATGTCGTATTTACAACATTAACCAATAACGTCGCATTAGCTACTTCATCCAATAATGTTGCATTAACAACTTTATCCAATAACGTTGTATTAACAACTTTATCCAATAATGTTGTAATAATATTTTTATTCAACAGATTTGTCTCAATAACTTTACATCTTTATTTTATCCAAAAAATTTGCCTCAACAATTTTATTCAATAAAGTTGTGTCTTATTAAATCAAATTAGTTGGATCAAGTTGTTAATACAAGATTATTGGATAAAGAAATTGAGATAACTTTATTGAATAAAATTTTTGAGAAAACTTTTATGAATAAAGTAGTTACATAGTAAGTTTTTTTGGATAAAGAAGTCATTGAGACAACTTCGTTGGATAAAGTTGTTGAGGCAAGTTTATTACACAAAGTTGTTAATATTGGATAAAATTATTGGATAATGTTGTGAAGTAAACTTTGTTAGATAAAGTTATTGAGACAACAATTGGACAAAGTTCTTGAAACAACTTTATTGGATAAATTTGTTGAAACAACTTTTATTATTATAAGTGATTTTCCGCACTAAAACTGTAAATTGAATATTACTTTTTTGCCATCGAGAGGAATCAGATCACCAAGTTTCATCCATTTGTCTCCATTGTTTGGATATTTATCCAGTGAAAAAGTCGCGAGGTGGGGCTAGGATCAAACTAGATATATGCAGCTTAGAAACATTTGGGTCACGAGTTGAAGACTCAGGGGTCTTTTAATTGAATTTTAAATCACCATGAAACTTTATCCAAAAAGACTCGTCTTAACTACTTATCCAATAAAAATATCTCAATAACTTTATCCAAAAATGTCGTATTAACAACTTTAACCAATAACGTCGTATTAGCAACTTCATCCAATAATGTCGCATTAACAACTTTATCCAATAACGTTGTATTAACAACTTTATCCAATAAAGTTGTCTCAATAACTTATCCAATAATGTTGTAATAATATTTTTATTCAACAGATTTGTCTCAATAACTTTACGTCTTTATTTTATCCAAAAAATTTGCCTCAACAATTTTATTCAATAAAGTTGTGTCTTATTAAATCAAATTAGTTGGATTAAGTTGTTAATACAAGATTATTGGATAAAGATATTGAGATAACTTTATTGAATAAAATTTTTGAGAAAACTTTTATGGATAAATAGTTACACAGTAAGTTTTTTTTGGATAAAGAAGTCATTGAGACAACTTCGTTGGATAAAGTTGTTGAGGCAAGTTTATTACACAAAATTGTTAATATTGGATAAAATTATTGGATAATGTTGTGAAGTCAACTTTGTTAGATAAAGTTATTGAGACAACAATTGGACAATGTTCTTCAAACAACTTTATTGGATAAATTTGTTGAGACAACTTTTATTATTATAAGTGATTTTCCACACTAAAACCGTAAATTGGAATATATTCCTAAGTATGTAAAAAAGAAGCTCTAATTAGGTTAAATGCATCCATTTCGCGACGCTTTTTTACTTTCTGGGACTTTTTTCACTTTATGACTTGCTGCACGCCCACAAGTCAATTTTATTATACTGCAGTGTAGCCATAACATTTTTTATTGCGTTTCTTAGGCAGTTGGTTTTATAGGACCTCGCCCATGTGTTCGAAGGACAAGCGCATAATCGAAAGTTCTCGAGATGGCTAATATGTTTAATAATTATTTACTCTGTTCATTTCACAAGCACATGGACCCACTTCTTCAAGATTTTTTTTTTTACTTGTTTCGAGATAAACATATTGTTCAAGGTTTTAAATCAAATATTCAACATCTTAGTAAAAAGTTATTCTCTAGACAAGTATTGACTGTAATCTGAATCTGTCGATTGGAAAGAATGATGATAATCCAACTTTTGAAAAAGTCTCCCTATTTCTATGAACCAGGATGCTAATTGTGTATTGCCAACAAGATTACAAAGCTTTCCACGCTGTTGACGTCGTCATTTACGTTTCAGTGAAGATTTCCCGCTAATCTGAGTTCCCTTTAGGTTGATGGAATCAACGGAAATGGAACGTGAATGCATCAAGCTTTGAATGTCTATTGTAGATAGGCTTAACCCTTTGACGTAGTTAGGCTTAGTCGGTTTTGTGTTGTGCCACCTGCAACCCCTAGAGAAAATCTCGATTACTACCTATTGATCTCAATCGCATTTTCCCCACGTCAATATAACATGATCCAACGTTACGGAACTCTTTTTGATTTTCCTTTATCCCTTTTTGTTTGCTTTCAATGCACAATTTATTTACAACGTACAAAGTATAATGTAGAATGCACAATGCAGGATTTACACGGCTGGTTGAATTTTCGCTATTTTCGTATTTTCGAATTTTTTCCGGACCATGAAAACTAAAGCTGGAGAAATGAACCTTATGGTAAATTCAACACGCAACATTCAAAGGTCGTAAAAGCCCTGCCGCACATAAATAATGCGCTCCGCATTAATTTTGACCCCCTTTTAAAAAGCCCATTGTCGCAAGAGACTGTAACGAGCACAGAGAACCGTTTTCTCCAAGTTAAAGCCCGTCGCTGAATTTTAAATTATTTTTTTATGCTTTAAAAATATTCTTTATCCAACGAAGTTTTGTGTTTGTTAACAATTTTATTCTTAAAACATGTCTCAATAATTTTATCCAAAAAATATACCTCGAAAAGTTTACCTAAAAAATTTGCCTCAATAACTTTATTCAAAAAATTTAGATCAACAAGTTTATTGAAAAAAATTGTCTCAACAACTTTATATTACACCACCAAAGTTCTATTAACAATCTTATCAAAAAAAAAAAAAAAAACTTTGTCTCTACAACTTCATCCAATAAAATTATCTCAACAAGTGAATTCAAAGAAGTTATAGAGATAAGTTTGTTAAATAAAATTGTTGAGACAAGTTATTTTGATAAAGTTGTCGATAACAGTTTTTTGGATAAAATTGGTGAGATGGATTTGTTGGATAAACTTGTTTCAAAAAATTTGTTGAATAAAGTTGTTACATAAAGTAGTCGAGAAAAGTTCGTTGACTAAAGTATTCAAAAATAGCCAGGACTCCCAGTTCCCTAATTCTCCAAAACAAATGTGAACACCTCATGTAAACCCCTCACTAAAATAAGAATCGCAGAAACCAAAATCGCGACTCCCAGAAGGCGAGAATTAAAGAAAGAGATTAATAGACTCTCGAAACAAACCAAGAGTAATAAAGATTGATAGATGTCCCCGAATAAATAGTCACACGCCCCTAACGAGACTCGAATCGCTCTCTGAATCTAAATCCCAACCAGAATAAAATCTCAACCAGTCTAAACGATTACCCCATCAATCACACACACACTCTCTCTCTCTCTTTTTCTCTAAGTCAAAAAAAACCAACAAATTTTAACTTTTCTCCTCTCTTTCTGTTACAGACTAAAAAGAACAACCCCAACCACATAAAGAGACCCATGAACGCTTTTATGGTCTGGTCCCAGATCGAGCGGAGGAAGATCTGTGAAATTCAGCCCGACATGCACAACGCAGAGATCAGCAAAAGGCTTGGAAGGCGTTGGAAAACCCTCGATGATGCTGCAAGAAGGCCCTTCATCGAGGAGGCCGAAAGGCTCCGACAACTCCACATGATGGAGTATCCTGACTACAAATACAGACCCAGGAAGAAGACCACAAAACCAGCCCCTTCCCCTAAACCTAAAGAGCTCAAAAAAAGCAAGAAATCCTCCTCTCTTATCTCTCCAAACCAAGTCTCTCCAAAAATCAGAAACGACTCTAACAACAACAATACCCAGACTCCAATCAAGAGGCTTCAGATTCAACCAACTACCAATCCAGTTTCAAGGCTCAAGATCAGACTTGCCCTGGACAAGAGGCCAAGTGACTACACACCTCTTCCTCCAATCGTAACAGCCAAGGTACCAAGCAGTCCCTCCTGTGACACTCCAGACTCTCCAGAGTCTGCCAGCTTCTATGATGACTCCTTCATGGACACCAGTTGTCTCCAATCAAAAATCAAGCAAGAGGATTTGGAGTACACCCAAGATTTTCGAAACGACAGGCTTCTATCTTCTGTTAGCACCTTCGAGACCTACCAACCTGGCGACCTGGAGAGAAGCTATCAGAGGACACCTTGTGGTCCTCATGATGTCTTTGTCAAGGAGGAACCTCACGACATCAACACTGGAACGACAACAATTCAGTCTCTTTCGAATAACATTTCAAATATGTCGAGTATCACTGCCAACACGACAAACACGACGAATTCTAATCATCTCAAGACTGAGGAATCAACGAACCCCAACCTGTCGGATCTGGACTCCCTTCTGCAAATCTCCTCGACAGATCTCCTCCAAATTCAGACGGACTTTAAACTCGATTTGGACATGGACACGATCACGACTGATCTGGACTCGTTTGAGACATCGAGTTCCAGCAGTGGATCGCACTTTGAGTTCACCTGCACACCAGATGTCACAGATATGCTCTCATCGATTGGGGTTCATGACGAGTGGGTTAGATTCTGAAGGAGAAAGCTTGACGATCGAGCTAGGAGAGATTTAAGAGTTCTAGTTTTGGAAGCAGCTTATTGTAATACTCTGGAAGTTTCGAGTTAAGGGAATTATAATTAGATGATGATAAGATGAGTTGGAGAACGTTCGAGAGATTAGACTCGGAGTTTGAGAGCAAGAAACTGAATTCGAATTATTTATTTCTGTGCAGCTCTGTACAGTTTTTATTTTGTGTTTATCTATATCTTTTTTACATTCTCATATCAAATGAGAAGTTATTGGTTTTTATTATTATTATTTATTTATTATAGACTCTTGGAGAAATGAGGGGTTTCCTGCATTTTTGCTTCTTTCAAAAGTATTCTGCGGTTTCTGATTACTGAAACCGGTTGGTGAGGAAGGCTTCTTAATGAGTTTGGAGAAGGTGAGAATGTTGCTCAAACATCCTTTGGGAAAATCTCGCTGCCTTTGGAATAAAGGTTTTGTGGTTTGGCAAAGTATCGTTTTGATGGGGTTTTGATGTTGTTTTGATGCTGTGGGAAATTAATTTGAGGGAAAGATCTTTGAATTAAAAAGAGCTAATTGGTTAGGAGATTTACTTTCTTACGAAAGAATCCTCTTGTTTGTGAGTAAATTCTCCGTTTTTTTAAAAAAAATTTTCTCTTGTTTCAATCACGAAAAGAAAAAAAACCACAGCGTCCGGTTTCCACTTTTTCAAATTACGGATTCAATTTCTTGATCAAAGGCCAGTATTATATTGCCACAACAAAAAGAAAATCAGGCCGAAAATTTTCAAGAGGGTCCAATCCTAAAGAAGTTATAATCAGACCGGAAGTTGAACTCCAGCTATTCGATTCAAATCTCTCGAACCGAAGGATCAAAATTAAAGATTTCTGCGAATTGTGAAAGCAGCTTGAATAAAAAGCCTCTCTCCACATTTTTAAAACCCAACACTGAATTTTTAGTCAAAAGTCACTTGAAAAGCTCTTCCGTAAATAAAAAGGAATCTATTTTTCGTAAAGGAAGAGACTTTTCGGTTGCTTTTTTTTAAATCAAGTTTTTAGTGTGTTCCTTTTTTTTTATAATTAATCAAAAATAATCATCTAAAGATTGTACTTAGGATTATTTTAAGTTTATGTTTCTTCTAGGTTCTTAAGTATTTTATTAAGGATTTCGAAACTTCTTTTAAGATTTTTAAAAATGTTTTTTTCTTTTAAATTCAGTGGATTTTGATTGTGGAATGAAAATGTGGAGTTTTTAGATTGGCGCTCGATCGTCTCTCGATGGCGAAATCGTCTTTCTTTTTTTTTTTACATAGACACACACGATATATAAATATTCGCGACGTAAAAAGTATAATATAAGCGTTTTTGTATATTTACTGTAGCATACTAGTTTTGTAACGCTCTTTTCTACGAGAAAGGATCGCCGAGCGTCGATCGGCCTTTGAATAAAAGTAAAAATTTTTTAAAATCACTTCGGGCAGCGTTCGAGCAATAAAACGAAAAACGTGCCTCGAAATTTTTGCGCCGATTGCCGCTCACCGATCTGACATGTTGTGTATATCGGTAAACACATATTTAGTAATATATAACACTTGTAGTATATATATAAAAGCAATCCTATGTCGTAAGTCAAGAGAAACGAGGCGTTTCGAGAAAAGAGCTCCCTGAAATCTAGGAACGAAATTCTCAATAAAAAAAAAAAATAGAGAAGGAAAAATAAAGAAAATTAACTAAATTTCGAAAATTCTAGATTCCAAGTTGCTCTCGACTCTTTCCAGTCATATACACGCAATACGATGGATACCTTAATAAATATACCAGGGTGGTTTTAAATCTGCCACTCAACAAATTAAAAAATATCTTCTTTCTTTAACCTCTCCATTTAGGCCCTTCTTATGGATTTTGGATCCAAGTTCCAATCTGAAAATTCAAATTCTTCATTTTAATTAACAAATATAATAACTAGGTTTTTTTTGGCTCTGGAGACATATTTCTAGTTTGAAAAAGAATGAGCCTACAGAGCGAAAAGATATTTGTTGAATAAAATGAGGAAATTGAATTTTGAAGTTAGAACTTGGATCCAGACACCTTTAAAATTCAAAATTTGAAAAATCAAAATTTAGAGAGCTCTTAATTTATTGAGTGGACCATCCTAGTCACAACTATATAACAAAGTTGAAATTTCTTCTCGATGGTGCAGCAAACTCGAAATGTTGAAATGGATTTTCATACTGGGATTGATGCCGCATCGGAAATAGATAAAATACTAGAAATATTGATACCTATTGAGAGAGTATATCGCCCTAAGCCTATTACGAGTATATGGCCAGGAGCATAATAACGTGCAGTTTTTTTTTTTTTTTCGTCCCTTTGAAACGGTATTTCCGGTTTGAGGAACTATCAATATCAAACTTTGATCTCATGTTCTTTACATTTACA
The DNA here is from genome assembly GCA_904066005.1 of Synergus itoensis. NCBI lineage: Eukaryota > Metazoa > Arthropoda > Insecta > Hymenoptera > Cynipidae > Synergus > Synergus itoensis. Next base: position 53,852 of record CAJFCP010025852.1, on the reverse strand, counting down.
TACTTTAATTACTTAAAGGTTATTGATTATGTTAGAAAACTAATACCAGCGAGCCCACTACCATTTTTCTCATAGCTAAGATTTTCTCTGTCGTTTCTTGCTTGTTGTGAGCCCAAATTTCATGGGCATTTTGCCATTTCCGAGTACCAGACGTGTCAGGGTCGAAAGATTTTTAAAGGGGAGATTTTTGAAATAGAGTTTTTTAAAACTGCATTTAGTAATCGAAAAAGAAAAATAAATACGAGTGTTGGGTTAAAATTCTGACCTCAAAATTTTATTCCCTCGTTTTACTCAAACAATATTTGAAAAATGTATATTTTCGCTCTGTATGCATATATCTCTACTTAAAACGAGAATAGCGCTACAGAACGAAAAAATATTTAGTTATGATATCTGTTGAGTAAAATGAGGAAATCGAGATTTAAGATGATTTCAACACCCTTAATAGAAAGAAAAATAAAAACTAGTGCCTGAGCACCTCCGATCAAGGTTCAAAAACCGTCGTACAAAATCGAAAGCAGGGCCAAAAGAGAGTTAAAATATAGAACCAAGAGTATGTTAAAATATTGAATGGAGATGTTTTCTGGGTTTAGAGAAGAGAAAGGGATCGTGGTAGGGAAACACGTCTTCTACAGTAAATAATAAACAATAGTACGAAACCGACATAACCATTTATACAAAATACTACAGGCTGTGATGTGATGTATCTCCGAGAAAAAAAAATTAATGTACTATAGAGTGGGAGACGTTAATAGGATTTCGATTCTGAGCAAAACCACAGAAACTCGTACCACAATATTTCTAAAGCGATATTTTGTAACATTTTTGGAACTCGGACGAAAAATGCCATTTTTTGGCGTCAAGGGAAAATAAGATTTAAAAGTATTTTGTAAATTTTAAATTGTAATCAAAGTTTTCAGAAGGCCAAAAACATATCACTGCTTTTATAATTGCATTGTGTTTCAGTTACTTTTAGTTCGAAATGTGCAAATTGAAGACTGGAATCAAAGTCACGTAATTTGAGATCTCAAAGTGCAAATAAACGAAAGACTGTAATCAAAAATTGCCATTGAATCGAAGCTAATCCAAAAAATATTTAAATTTCCTATTCTATTCGAAAATCTCTTAAAAGTCTTTTTAGTAATCGAAACATTTCGAATGCAATTATTTTCATAAAAAATCGAAAATTATTCCTGTGCCAATACGTAATTTTGTAAACCTCTTTTCGGCCATTTAAAGTGTGCGTAGAATTTAATTAAAAAAAAAAAAAAAACTAAGGAAGTAATTCGTGGTTAAGAGTTTCGATATTTCGTAGATTTAATGAGCGAGTCTTTCCGATCCAGAATCGCAGATTTAAATTTTGTTCGTGGCTTGTCTTTGTGGAAGTGAATTTTTTTTGCGAGTTTTGTGATTGTTCGACGGCATTGTAAGTTATTCATAGTCTCTGTATTGTATTTGTGTAAACGTCAAAAGAAAAAAAGAGTCGCTCTAAGATATACGATAAGGGAAGAAATTTAGTCGAGGAGTTGAGATTGAAAAAGATGGGATCAGAGAAGAGAGAATTTTAATACCTTCAGAGGAAGAAAAGAAACTTGACAAGTAATTAGTTGCATCCAAATTTTACTCAATAAACACAATAATTAAATATGTTTTTTTTTTTTTGTAAAATGAACAGATGAAATGTTGAGATTAAATTTCAACTTTTTCGTTTTGTGCAAAAATGATGAAATCTAAATATTTTTTCGCTCTGTAGCCACACTTTCACTTTAAAGAAGAATCTGTCTACAGAGCGAAAAAATACATAATCGTAATATTTATTGTTATTGAGTAAAATGAGGAAATGGAATCCAAGACCCTTAATGAATCTCGAGTACTTTTTTTTCTCTGAACGGTGAATTTTGTTTTGTTTTTTTTTTTCCGAGCGGGTTAACGTTTTCGCGAGGATGAGATGAAAAACTATTAACAGATTTCAGACGACGGGTTTTGTCGGAGAGACGGGGTCAAATTTCTGCTCATTTTGAGGCCTCCTTTCTCCACAAGGGTCGAATTACGTCCTCCATTATTTGCGAGGTCCCTCGGTGATTTGTCAGGACCGTACGTGCGTTTCTTTTTTACCGTCGAACAGGCTCCCCAATTTTTCGAGGGATTTACAAAGGAACATAAAATTAAAGAGAAAAAAAAAATAATATCGATGCTCAAATAAGTATTAAGTTGTACGACTCTGGTAGCCCTGACAATCTGCCGGTTTCACTCATTCGTTACGATTAGAGTTTTTTCAATTTTTGAAATCATACAAATATATATATATTATATATTACTATATATTATATGTATATGATACGGCAGAATTAGGTGTGTAGTAGTTTCTAACAAATTTTTAGCGTGTATATATGTCCAATTGAGAGACGAAGTTCAGGAAAAAAAATCGTCTTTTTAATTATAAAAAGTCATCCAAGTGGTTTTTTGTTACTTCGGATATTGCTCTTGGTGTACACGAATTGGTCTTACCCAGAAAAAAAGGCTCCCTCTATTTTATTTTATGATGGACTCTTTGAAAAATATTTTAACCGTTTTTAAAAGTTTTGAGAGAAATCTTGTTTTTTTTTTTACATCTTTTGCTGACGACTTGGGAAAAAAACATTTTTTTCTGGGTGCCAGGAAGCGTTTTCAGTGTGGCTTTTACGAGGCTTCGTAAAAAGTTGTTTAGCTAGTCCAGAAGTCGTTTTTTTTTTCGACCTCAGCAATTGCGAGATGCAATTTTATCAAGTAAAGTTTCGTCCAAAAGTCGTTGACGTTTATCGACGAATCTGTAACATAAAGTACACCACAGTGCAATATTTCGTATTTCCTTTAACGTATCCGAAAACTTTTTTTTTTACTTTTTTCTAAAAGAGAACAGAAAGCAAAAGCAGAAAAGAACGTGAATTTTTTATTATTGCTATTATTATTATAATTATTATTACTATTATTATTACTATTATTAAAATAGTGAAAAATATGAAAAGTAAAAGAAACAGAATAAGTAAGAAAAGGGTCTTTTTTGGCCAAAAAATCTATTTTTCGGATGAAAAGCTTAAAATGAAAAAAATGACAAAGCTATATTTTTACAAACTTTTTTTAATCCTTTTTTTTCTCGCGTTTCGTTCTCTTCGAGACTTTTGTCTTTTTTTAAACTCATTCACACACGCACACACATTTTTTTGATCTGCTTTAGATCATCGTTTTTGAAAGTTTGCGTTTTTCTTATTTTTCTTTTTTTTTGAAAATGTTTTTGATCATTGATAACTGATGTACTTGTAACAGATTTTACGATTATAAAAGTAAAAGGAAGAAATATCCAGTAAAGAAGATACGTCTGTAAGTTATCTATTCTAGATTCTTAAGTAACAACACTTTACTGTTTAAGAAAAAAGAATGTTGCGCTAACGACTAACTTTAACCATTGTACATTTGTATTTAGTACCCTTGTTTATAATACTTATTATCTTGTTATTAAGTACCCGATTTATATCATTTTTTATCGAAATTATTAAAAAATCTTTTGAAAATATTTACTTGGAGTTTTCCTCTACCTGAATTATCGACTAGAATAAGATGCGCTTTTATATTAAGAATAATATATTTAGGAGTTTGTTTATAAATTTTAATAGAATTCATTTTTTAATATTTCGTTACTTTTCTATTGAAATTGACAAGTTTTTGAACTTTTTCAATTAAAATTATTTATTAAATGTTAGTAGTAATTAATTATATTAATTAAATATATTAATTAGAGCGATTAAATTAAGCTACTATTAAAGAGATACCAATTCCTGTTTCTTGGATAATAGGTATGTATTTTTTTAACAAATTTAGTTCTTTTTTAATTAACACTTGAGATTTCTTAATAATCTTCAGAAATATTTCGAAATCCTATGAAATCTTTTAAAATATATTTTTTTAAAATTAATTCTCTTCATAAAAAATATGGTACGTATAAATTATGAAATTTCTTGAAATTTTTAAAAATATTTGGAAATTAAAATATTCTCCTTATAAAATGTTTAAGAAACTCTTGATATCGTTTAAAATCCTTTAAAAATTATCTTTAGAAGTCTTTACAAAACATTTGAAATCTCATGAAATCTCTGAAAATTTTTTTAAATATTTAGATATAAAAATATTCTGCATATTATATTAAAATAATGGTTCCAATAAATTATTATGAAATCTTTTGAAATCTATTAAAACCTCTGAAAATCTGAAGAAATTTTTAAAATCATTTTAAGTTCCTTAAATATTTTTCGACAGTTTTGAAATCTTTTAAAATCCCTTGAAATTTTCGGAAATCGTCTAAAACATTACTGAGGTATTCTAAAATCTATAAAGTCTCTTGCAGTTTTTGAATATCATTCAAAATCTTTGTAAAACTCGAAATCTTCAAAAATCCCTTCAAGTTTTCGGAAATCGTTTGTAATCTTATGAAATCTCTTGAAATCTTTCGAAATCCTATGAAATCTCTGGAAATCTTTTAAAATATATATTTTTTAAAATTAATTCTCTTCATAAAAAATATGAAATCTTGAAATTTTTTTAAATATTTGGAAATTAAAATATTCTCCTTATAAAATGTTTAAAAAACTCTTGATATCGTTTAAAATCCTTTAAAAATTATCTTTAGAAGTCTTTACAAAACATTTGCAATCTCATGAAATCTCTGAAAATTTTTAAAAATATTTAGATATAAAAATATTCTGCATATTATATTAAAAATATGGTTCCAATAAATTATGGAATCTTTTGAAATCTTTTAAAATCCCTTGAAATTTTCGGAAACCGTCTAAAACATTACTGAAATATTCTGAAATCTATAAAATCTCTTGCAGTTTTTGAATATCCTTCAAAATCTTTGAAATCTTCAAAATCTTCAAAAATCCCTTCAAGTTTTTGGAAATCGTTTGTAATCTTATGAAATCTCTGGAAATCTTTCGAAATCCGTTGACATTTGTTAAAAATCTTTAAAATGGACAATTTTAATACTGTCATTTGAAAATCTAAATTCTTAAAAATCAGATGAGTTATTATAATGTGAATAAAGTTGCGAATGTTCAAATGAACGGAATATTTTTTTTAAATTATATTTTATCCAGAAATATTGTGCCAACTAAAAATAACAATCAGGATTACAAGTTTATTTCATTTTTTATTATTTTCAATCTAAATGAATCAATATTTAAAAACTTTTTATAGTTACAAATACAATCAATACAAAAATTCGTTCATTTGAACGTTCAGAACTTTTGAAACATTTATTATATTCTTTGAATAAAACTCCTAAAGGAACACGGAGAAAACTGGATATTAAACCGTAATATCTAGCTATTTAACTATGGGACGACTATCTAGATATTTAGATATAATATCTGGATATTAAAACTTAATATCCAGATATTAAAATATATAATCCAAATATTCTAACATCCAATATTTTAATACCTGGATATTAAGTTTTAATATCAAGATATTATATCTAAATA
>CAJFCP010025852.1:21027-48236 GCA_904066005.1 Synergus itoensis | reverse complement strand
AATCTACACGGAGAAAACTGGATATTAAACCGTAATATCTAGCTATTTAACTATGGGACGACTATCTAGATATTTAGATATAATATCTGGATATTAAAACTTAATATCCAGATATTAAAATATATAATCCAAATATTCTAACATCCAATATTTTAATACCTGGATATTAAGTTTTAATATCAAGATATTATATCTAAATATCTAGATAGTCGTCCCATAGTTAAATAACTAGATATTACTGTTTAATATCCAGTTTTCTCCGTGAAGATTTAATTCGAAATACATATGTAGGTATAACCTAAAGTAAATCCAGCGGAAGTAACTGAGCAGATAAGCAATAATTTTTAAATGGAAAGAACGTTTCTCATAAATCGTTCTTGAGATATCAAAAATTATCGATGGTCCTTGTCAAGAACAGTTTATCTTGTTAAGTACTTCAAATGTTTGTACAAGTATCGGACGTGTGAAGTACTCATCAGCAACGATAAATATAAGAACGACTTTCTTAGTCTCTTTCATTATAATCGTTTTCCACTTTTAATGAGGGCATTTTTCCTTAAAAATATGCATAAAACAAAACCAATATTACCTTCTCATTTGATGACGATGAGAATGTAATAAGTAATCATTGACCAAAACATTAAAAAGTCGTAAAAAAATACGAGTTTCCTGTCACAAACAAAGTGATAGGATATTCCACAAATAATTTTCTTATCATGCAGTCTTTTCAATAAAACATTCGCTTTTATTACTGCTTGAAGAAGTTATGCTTTATTTTTCAATTTCAATTGTCTGAGTCTAATTAATAGCTCCTACCCTAGTAGAAATTGTTCTAATTTTTCCTTAACACTCTCAAGTAACTCGTAGGGCTGAAATGGGGAAAAACTAGACTAGAGAAACTAGGTAGTGCCTAGTTAGAACCTAACTAGAATTTCCTGAACAGATTTGAATGAGGAAATCCTTCACTAGTAATCAATGAAATTTTCTCATTCAATACGAGAATAGTTTTTCCTTGCCTGTATCTCAATAGAAACTAACTAGGATTTCCTGCTCAGTTTTAACTCGAAAGAACCCTCTACTGGTTTCTACATTTCATACTTGGGTTTGGATATGAATATTTATATTTGTTTGTATTATATAATAAAAAAAGAATACAAAGAAATAAATGAAAAAATCTATAATTATTTAATAATAATTAATAAAAAGTATTTTACAAATGATAATTTATTAAATGATTATTAAACTAATAATTTAGTGCAAATGCTTGTAAAGAGAAACAACATGCTGCCAAGGAATGAACGAGGAGTGGAAAATATATAATTTATTTTATATTTTGGCAAATAAAAGAGTTTATATTTCATTTCAAAAATGGAAATAATTTTATTAAATCTACGTAAGTACCTCGTAAGAAACTAACCAGATTCCTTCTAGATTTCCTAGTCAGTTCCTCACTCGAAGCAGCGTTACATTCCTCACTAGTAACTGACAAGTTTCCTAGTTGGATGCTAACCAGACGTAGGGAAAAACTGACTAGAAACTTGCCTAAAACTAGGACCAATTTTTACTAGGGTAGCTGCTTTTATATATCACCTTCTGCATTTATTATTCAAATGCTGAGGGTATATAAAATAAATTGTCGAGTGTCACAACTCTTTTTGTACAGTAGCAACAAGGAGGCGAATTTTATTTTAGGATAGAAAACTCACTTTTTATGACACGGTACGTAACCTACACTTTCATTATTTCTTTCTTCTCGCACGGAGAGCTCAGTTTGCGTTTACGTTTTCATATTAACTGTGCAAATGCGTTCCGGCAATTATCCACACCACCGCTTTTGTCTCGCATGGAATTAGTTATTACAGATAATTTCTGTAATGGAGCTGTAATTCCTTGGCAATAGTCATAACTGCTCGTGAGAGGCGTGTTTGTCAATCAGTCACGGATTAAGGAGAAAACTAGCAGAGTATAAATCAGAATATAGGTCCCAATAAGTCCTGGATAAATGCTGATTAAATTTACGAGAAACGGAATTCATATTTTCATCCCTAGAATATTGATTTTCATGTAGAAAATCAATATTCTTGCTCTTTTATTATAGGTACAAATTTTGAAGGTCAATAAAAAATTAATACAGGCCAATATGTAGAATTAATTATTCTATGCCTTACTATATAAATTTCGCCTAACGAAACGCCCAGAAAATTTATGGACAATTACCGCATTTTACCCGCTGATACGGAACCTTTTAAGATACAATTTACTATTAATTTATAACAATTTATTTTAAAACTGCATGTTTTAATTTTTTAAGAATTTTTAAGAATTTCAATTTTATGTAAGAAAAAAATATCTATGGTCATTAAAAATAGGTGAAAAATAGGTTTCAAAAGAGTTTCACGCTTTTCGTAAGATTTCAAGGATTTCAAGGTACTTTAACTGATTTAAAGTAATAACGAGGAATTTTTAAAGAATTCTAAGAAGTTTTAAGATTTTCAGGAGATTTCATAAAAGGACCCCGCACAAAATACTAAGAAAAAAGTATACAGTCGATTGGGATAAAACCAACGGGAATATATTCTTTGAAATACCCTGAATAAAAGTTTTTATATACACTATGCCCCAAAAGCCCTTAGATTTTGAGATGAACAAATTTTTTAAAAAATTTTGAAAATTTTTTTTTTTTTAATTTTGAATGACTGAACGCTGAGTTTTGACTTTCAAATGCCCTTATCTCAAAATCTATGGGCTTTTGGGGCATAGTGTATATAAGAACTTTTATTCAGGGTACTTCAAAGAATATATTCCCGTTGGTTTTATTCCAAACGACTATACACCCAGAAAACAGTTTCTTTAAATCAAAGAAACATTTCTTTGATATACGGTCAAAGAAAAAATTTCTTTAAATTAAAGAAAGTTTTTTTGATTCAAAGAAATTTTCTTTAATTAAACCAAAAATTTTTCTTCATATCAAAGAAAATTTCTTTGAATCAAACAAAATTACTTTAATTTAAAGAAATTTTTTCTTTGACCGTATATCAAAGAAATGTTTCTTTGATTTAAAGAAACTGTTTTCTGGGTGTATACTTTTTTCTTAGTATTTTGTGCGGGGTCCTTTCAAAACATTTTAATGATTTTTAAGAATTGCTAGCGATTTAAACCGACTTTCCAATAAAAAAATATTATTTTTAAATTGTGCAAACAAATTGTTTAACAAGTGAGATTCGGAAAAATAATTGTGCCATTCGAATTCTAAAACTCTTCTGAACTCTTTTGAAAACTTTTTAAATTCCTTAAAATCAAATAAAATTTCTGAAAATTCTTTGAAATCACTAATGGAAGTCGCTAATAGTTATTTAAAATCATTTAAAATCTCTTTAAATTCCAGAAAATCGCATAAAATCATTTGAAACTTTATCCTACTTTTTTTTCCTATTATTAAAAGGACACACGGAAAAAAATTAATAGCGGACGAGGGAATGAGGATTAACCCTAATTTAAATAATTGATATACTTAGAGTAAGCAAAGAATTTATTTCTACCAGGGGCGGATCCAGACAAGGGCTTTGGGGGGGGCCACGAAATAATTAACCTTCCCCCTCCACCAAGTTTTTGTACTTACAAGCTGCGTGAATATTTCAAATCTGGGCTTTTGGGGGGGGGCAAGAAGCCATGCCCCCCCCTGGATCCGCCCATGATTTCTACTATTTAAACTATTTAGGTAAACCAGCACTTTTAATGAAATTGCTAAGGCAGACAGGGCCGATCTTAGGGGGGGGCGAGATTGTGCGCCGCACAGGGGCGCCAAAGAATTAGGGGCGCCGAAGGCGCCTCGATTTTTAACACGATTTTTTATAGTTTTATAATACTTCTATTTCTATAATACTTCTACTTTTATATCAAAATTTCGCACAGGGGCGCCACAGAAGCTAAGACCGGTCCTGAAGGCAGAGAAATGATTAATTTCAAGAAACTGTATTCTTTTAATATTTTAGAATTAAATAAAGATTTAGTTGGAATAGAAATATTTATGCCCTGAGCAGCCACTTGTTTTTCAAGTATAGGGAATTTGACTTTCGTTGTATTAGGTATATTACAAATGCCTGAATCGATGTGATAAAATAATTTTAAATGGCGGTTCATGTCGTTCATGTCAGAGTGCAATATTTCTTATGCAACGGAGGATAATTTTTATTAAATGAGGTAAGTAAAAATAAATACCATCTTTTAAAAGAAAATATAAATATAAAAATAGGCTCGTGTGTTTTCTAGTTACGCTCTACTCCCTAGTCAGTTGACGTCAGTGGATTAAGGCGATTGAGTGTGTTTCCGTATTTTCGCCGGTACGTCTTTTTATTATTTATTAGTGATTTTTGTAAATTTTAAATAAATTATTCGCTGATCCCTTTGTCCGGAATATTCTAACAAAATGGAACCTGGAAAAGTACATCCCAGCATTTGCAGGTTAGATTTACACGGTATATGTATTTTTTAACAAAATATCTACAATTTAATGTTATTAGATATTCATATAATAAAGTTTAAAAAAAGTCTAAAACCTTGAAAGTTTATAAAAATTAGGAGCGTGCAATGTAACCTAAACAAATAATTATATATATAAAGTAACAAAAAAGTATCGAGTCGTCCTAAAAATATAAATATAAAATCTGGAAAAATATGTATTAAAATTTTTCAGAAGAGGAGATTGATAAAGAATCCTTTAAAGTGATCAGTACAGCTTCGGTAGAACGAATTTAAAATAATCTTTTAAAATAATTGTTTATAGAGCTAATGAAATGTGACATTAGCCTAACCTATAGTATAAAACAATTATTATTACTTTTCGTATTCCCGTTTATAGGCTTTATGGTTACAGTAGCTGTATATCCTCCAATAGTCCATCTTAGGATTGTAATATCTCTGTGCCAGCTATATATAATGTGTTCGTTGACGATATGATATCGCTAAAACAGTTAAAGTGGTCAAAGATATTCACTTTGACTGATATAAGGATATTCCTATATTCCCTCGTTCGTTTCCAGCTATACGTTCAGCTGTCATAAGGAATAAATAACTTCCCTGTCATAGCCCAACTTTTTTTTCCGTGTACGAGCCCGATCGCGCGCTTGAGCGCGCGTGTTTCGTATTTGAAATATTTTGAGGTTAGTACGCTTACGTCATTAGGCTTACTGCTCACTTCATGCGTAACCAGTGGTTACGCATGAAGTGAGCAGTAATGTAACGCTATGAAGTTAGCTGAAATGCATGTTCCTATTACTAAAAGGACATACGTATCGAAAATCGAAAAACTGTAATGCTAAAAATGCGTGGACTCGATTCCTTATTGGTCAATACAGTTCGTGACGCGTCGTATATCGATAATCGCGGGCGACGCGGGAAATTTTAAATCTTTATATTGTACAAAATCGCTTAAATTAAAAATAAAGTCAACCCGCGCACGGAAGCGCGCGTTCGGTCTCGTAAAATAAACTAGGGTTGCCATTGTGAGCAGCGAGCACACATAAATATGTATTCTTGAACATAAAACTGTTTTCCGTAATGCAAGCAGCGTATGATTGTAATTATAATTATAACAGAATCATTGATTTTTATTTATCAGTGAAGAGAGTCCACGAGGCTACACAATGCGTCAGAATTTTGTTATCTTTTGGGGAGATAGCATGTTCTTAAGGTCAAATTGCGTCATCCGCAATCCACGGCTACTGATCACGCTAAAATATACCTGACCTTCCCCACACATATATATATCGGGAAACAGTCGCGTATGCGTTTGCAAGATAAGTGATTTGCTGCGGATAAACATCGAGGTGCTGGTATTATTTGTATTTTCCTTCGGATTCGTTATTTACTGACCGCAATGCATTCGTTAAAACACGATTGTATTTTACGTTGTAATCAATTCCACCCTGGTGCTCCCGATCCTTTTCATTTCTATTATTTTTGCAGCAATTAACATATCAATGTATCCCATTGTGATTTTAAGTCATAAAGATTAATTATCTGGAAAGTAGGTACAAATTATTGAAACAAAGGGCTTTTCATCGCCCATAAAACAATGCGGAATGAAACTATAACAATATCACGTAATGACCCATAATTACAAGATTTTATGTATGTATTTCGCTTACTCTGTAAAATATGCAATGATTTAAATCAGGGTGAATATTTTAATCGGAAATTGATCCCGGTCATTGAAAAAATAGTTTCTCATGAAGAATTTTAAAGAAATTTTAAGATCCCGTATGGAAAAGCCGGTTGGGGTCTAAATGGGCCCCAGTTGATTTGCCCAACTCCCAATTAGGTTCCCCGATCACACCCCAACAAACACCCAACTACTAATTGGGTTTTAGTCGGGGTTGTAACGCTGAGTAGTGCTTATGCCCAAAATGGGGTTACCCACTTAATGCCCAATGAATTTAAATAAGATAAATTATTAAACTTTCATCATAATTGGTCACGAGACACATTCGAAATCACAACTAAAATACTATTTTAATAATAAAACTATTATACTTCAAGATTTTTTTACTAATAGGGTTGCCCAGTTGGGCCCAGATTGGCGCCCAAACAATAATTGGGCTTAATTGGGAAGATTTCCACACGGGATATTTTGTGAAATCACAATTATTTTTAGACATTTTAAAGAATTTAAAGAGATTTTATAAAATTTCAAAAAGACCAAACAATTTTTGTTGCTTCTATAGCAACCAAACGTTTTGTTGTCCGAACTAAACAGCCCGTGTGGAAAATTGTCATGGCGTTGTACTGTTTCTGTGCAGTCCGCCTTGAGTCTATATTGGCGCGGAACAGATTGACTGTACAGTGGCTAGACTGGGATGTAACGTTTGGATCGACTAGTTTCTAGACAGTTTAGCTATGTAGATGCTATATAATGTTCCTATAGACCTATACATATCTAGTTAACCTTATAGGAATTTAGAGTCCACAAAAAATGTAGAATCTACAAAAAACAATTATTAATAAAAAACATAGTTTATTAGCAGTTATATTATGGATATACTTATAACTAATCGATATTGGTAAATTTTAACGCATATATAACAAATAAAATTTCGCACGCAACACGAGGGGGAATTGAACGCACGACCTACGGAATGCGAGTCGAGCTACCTAACCACTACCCTAAACTCTCGAGATGGTGGTCCCACATTTTTTCTAGGGTATACTCAGTAACACACAAAGATCAAATCTCGTCTTGAGATAATTTAATCAAAAAACGCACCTGTGTGAGTTAACATTAAATAAAATATGTACCTATATGAAATTTTAAATATTTTTCATATTCACTTTCACAGAAAGTAAAAGTGTAATATTAGTTGATCGAAAATAATATTTTATGGCGAGAACGAAAATCTTTTGCAAGAAAAAAACATGCTAAAAAAAATTTGTGGCACGATGTTTAATATGAGTTATGTTAAATTAGTACAACAAATAAAATCGTAGAGAACAGTTCCATATTTTTCAGATATATATATTAAAAAAAAAAAACAATTAATTAGTTCTGAAATGTCTTTTGCTAACCTATATTTTCTTTTCATTTTCTAAGTCCGAAAAGTCATACTATCTAATGCCAAGACAAAATTTTGACATATTTACTGTACCGAAATTGCCTCTTACTTCTGTGTCGCAACTAGACAGTCTAACTTGACAAAGGTTCAACCATAGCAAAACTACACAGTGCCAAGCTCGGGCCAGTATAGTATTACTGTATACAGTAGGGCGTGAGAAAAACTGTACTGGTGATGCATGATTCAAGACCGCCATGACAATTTTCCACACGGGAGTTTTCTCAGTGTAATAGGACTACAATTGGACCAATTTTTAGCCCGATTGGACAACTTTCATTTTCAAGGCGGGTACACTTGAGGAATTATGCCTACTATGTATTAAATACACGTCCCTAAACTTGGTGCTGCACATGTGGAGACATATCCCAAAAAGTCATTTTTTGAGTATTTGAGAGCATTTTTCTAAGACATACGATGATATGACTTGATTTTTTTTACGGAGGTATTGTATTGTCCTAAAATGAAGAAGTTAGCCAAATTTTATAAAGAAACACCACTTATTTTAGTTAAGAGGTTCTAAACACGAAAGTGCCCTGTTTGTGGAAAATCACCCATATATGTAGGGTAAACCGGGGCAAAGCCGACCGGTGGGGTAAAGGTGACTTTGCTTATAACGTTGTTATTATTTAACAATTTTAATTCCACTTTGCACAAAATAAATCTATTTCATTGTAGAGATAGTGTTACTTACTTAAATCTTGAAAATTGACGTTAAAAAAGAAAAATTATACCGAAAACAGTTTTGACGACGAAAGAATGGAAGATTCGCTGGCAGAAATATAACACTTCTGACGTTAATGTTAATACTTACAGTATGACAATTTGATATTTTGATAGTTGAAACAATATCACATCACGTAATTATAATAATTAAACGTAATTCAAGTCTAAAATACATCAAATCTCGTAAATAATTTAGGCCTCATCACTGGGGTAAAAGTGACCATTTAATAGTTTGTAGGCTAGACACCTTTGCGTGTAGTCTGCAGGCTTGCCAACATTTGGCGACTTTATTTCTCTTGGATCTGAGATAGACGAATAAACACTTGCGTTAAAAAGATAGACCAATAGAAATCAAGGTCAAGTCGAAAATTTGGTGACAAATCGCCAATGTTGGCAACTCTGGTAGTCTGTCACCAGTAGAATGACAACAAAAATAAGAGGTTATATTGTATCTGATCGTAGCTATCACTATTTTTATTCAAAATAACTTATTCTTCTTTCTGCATATGTTTAAAGGTAATTTGACAAATACTTTCAATAACATAGAAGCTAATCATTATATTTTGCAATGTTCAAATCTTTTGATTTTCATAAAAAGCTACAGGTCGCCTTTACCCCAAGGTATGGGGTAAAGCCGACGAAGTACAGCTTGTTAGAAATAACTAAATTATTAAATCATTGTTTTATTTATGTGATTAATGCATAGAGAAATATGATATGTAATAATGTAGGATTCGAAATGAAAAAAAAAATAGATTAGTTCCATATCATATTAACTTTTAAAAAATCATTCACTATTAACTGGTCGGCTTTGCCCCGGTTTACCCTATATTGTATATATATAAAGAAAAATTATGCTCTTTTTTTTGCTGAACTTGGAAGCTAGTGACGAAGATGTTTCTCATAATTGCAAAGGTATTCTATATCGAGTTCTTACACGTGTACGGTCGACGTACGGAGAGACGTGGGCGAGACAAAAGTTGACGGTAAGTGCAATTATCAAGTTGGCTCGCGAATGCATACGTATCGTGACTTGATTCATGAAGATTAGTGACTCCTGACTTCTCACACGGACACGCTTGAACGATAATGCGCAGTAGCTATTAATACGAAGCCGTTGCCCAGTGCATACATGTGCAAAGAAAACTCGGCTCGCTCTTCTGGTTTCCACGAGGTACAACTACAACATGCCACTTGTGGCTTAATTCTTGTGGCATCTCGCCATTGGGTAAGAGAAAATGCGTCTAATATCCTTTGTCTTGTTTCGATATTCTAAACAATCTAAAGTAGCATGCGTTCAGTTGTACATATGTACAACTGTGTGTGTATGGGTGTATTCTCGGTGGAAGCGAGGAGTTAGGGGAAAACAATGAGAAAAATGGGAAGTAGGAATGGAATTCCTCAAAAATTCCACTCGGTCCCAAGATATCTAACGAGCTTTTCCGGAATATTTTCCTCCGAGTAATATTTAGAAAATTTAATTATATATTCTTCATTTTTTTTTTATGTGAACTTTGCTGCTTTCTAAATCTGAATTAGGAACAAGTTACTAATGAATGCCAAGGCGTGTAAAATGTTTTACATTTCTGATTACATACGTTTTTGTATAATATGCTTAATTGCTTATGTATACAAAATATGTATTAATTTTAAAAATGGTGGCCACTAAAATCTCTCAGAAAATACTTTCAGAGTTACTGCTTTTAGGTCATTTGAATAATTTGAAATATGAACTTTCTAAAACTGAAGTCCAAAATAAAGCGTTGAAACTAAGTCAGTGATCTGCATTTTATTTGGCGCTTCAAATTAAAAATGAAGATAGTTATAGAGTAAAAAAGAATCCTTAAAGTTATATTCGACTTAATTTCAGAATTAACTTGAATTAAGGAAGAAACTAAATTTAAGTGTACTAAGTACCTTGAAGCAAGTAGTAACATATATTAATTAATAAATAAGTATCAGTTAACTGAAAAAAAGTAAAACACTGTTCTGAAAGTAAGTTGATTGGAACCTGAAAGAAATGTAAGGCTATCATCACCTTAAAGTTAGTTATATGTCAAACCTGAATTTAAGGTTAGCGCTTTTTGAATTTCAAGTTCTCATTTATACCTCTCATAACCTCTACAATATTTTAAGTCCGATTTTAATACTCGATTAATCTCTGGAATAATGTTAAATCCTATTTAGAGCTTTTGAATGTATATACATTTATTGAAAATAATATTTAAAGTTAATTAAAATATTCATGATTAAAAATTTTATATGCCTTTCTACGATCAGGCAGTTCAATTTAATATTCGTGTATGATTGAGTATACCCTGGAAAAAATGTGAAACCATCGTCTCACGAGCTTAGGTTAGTGGTTTAGGTCGTATACTCGCGTCCGATAGATCGTGCGTTCGATTCCCCCCAGCGTTGCGTGCGAAATTTTATTTGTTATATGGGCATTTCTCTGTAAACTGGGCGACTTTTCTAGGAAAAATGGCCCGGCAACTTTTTACGAATATATTTAGTAAACCTTATTCAGGGGATATATATCCGCCTATTTATTAATAAACGGCAGATGAACCAAAAATATTTTCATTATTTTAGAAAATATTGAGTACTTTCTGAAGAATCGATACAGGGGACTGTTTATTTTAATGAATAATACCATTTTCATTACCAAAATTAAATCTTTTTTATTTTTAAAAACTTTATAGCTTAGGAATTAAATAATTGAACAATAAAGAAACAAAAAGTCAACACTTTTTTAATAATATTTTACTTAAACTTAAATTTTAACTGTGAAATCTTAATATGTAATTACTATCAATTAAAATCACATTCATTGGAAGAATCACATGCTTTGAATCCTACTCTGTAGAATCAGTCTCACTTGAAACACACGTGTACCTAAAACAATGAAAAACGTAATATAAAGACAGTCCCCTGTCCTATTGAAGGGCAGGGGACTGTTGCCAGGGGACTGTGTTATTTGATTTCATTGAAAGATAACACGAAATGTAATTAAGTCATGTTATTTTACTGTATATAAAAAATATTTATCTATTTATAACGATAAGAAGTATCTAAGGTGTAATATAGTATATTAAAAAGAAATCAAAATTTTCCTTACCAGGGGACTGTTAGCTGATAGGTTACGACATGACTTCCACCAAGGGAAACTCGAGCAGTACTAAAAAAAATGGCGACCTGACGGTAATGACTGCACCTGAGCAAACTTCAGACCGTATGCTTCCTGTTGCACGCAGCGCCGCCCTTCTTTAATCTTTAGACTACTTGTTTCGCAATTTTAAATATAGCCAGGGGACTGTTCACAAAATGCGAAGACAAACTTTAATTTACTCTTTTAGTATGATAAAATAATATTTATAAAAAATAAACATGTCTCATTAACAATGAAATAATATTGTTTGAATAATCAAACAATTTGATTGATTCCAATAGTTATTATCATAATTAAATTAATCTAAAGTGACTGTGCTGCTTCGGTGACACGCCAGGGGACTGTTTTTTGCGGTCTATGAAGAAGTTTTTGATACAATAAACTTCATTTTAAAAAATATTGTATGCCAAGTACAGCTAGATTAGGTTATTATCTTTTAAATTTATTTACGAAACATTTATAATTTGAACTTCTTTACACAATATTGGCCTGGGACAATGAGTTGCCCAGTTTACAGAGAAATGCCCATATAAGCGTTTAAATTTACAAATATCGATTAGTTATTAGAATATCCATAATATAAGTGCGAATAAACCATGTTCTTAATTAATAATTTTTTTTTAAGGCATTTTTTTCAATTTTTATTTAACTCAGCTCCAATACTTTAATATCCTTATATGCGCGCGACTCTGCGTCAATGCTTGTGTACTTACGCGTTCAGGTTATGACAATCTGAATTTCATTATTTTTATTTCCTTAATTTAAGGCGCGGGTATCATTCTTAATTTCAGGTTACGTATGCTTCTTTTTGTTACACCTTAAAATAAGTTCGATTTTTAACTGAAATCAAGTATTCTTTTTTACTGTGTATTTTCGGAAATTTTGACCAACATATCCTCGTATGTAAAGGTCCGTAAGTTTTGAATTCGACTCTTTTTAAATGAAGAACATTTATTAATTTGAATAAGGTGAGATTACAAAACTACATTAAATATAACTTTTTCTTATTTTTTTTTTTTTTTGAAAAATACCTCAGTGGCGATAAATCACAAACACTTTATACTACATATTAAGTAAAACACTTACTACAATTCACAATTGTCAAAATTAAATGCTATTAATGTGAATTAATCATTATTTACAAAAAATCTAATTTATTTTATAATCTTACTAAATAACAGGTGATATTGAACTTTTCACGTACACATTTTAAATCCAAATTTAAGCCCTTTTACAATGTAGAGAAGTTATAATTATTTCAATAAATCTATCAGATTTCATAAAAATTTACCTTTAAAATGAGCCCAAGAAATTGATAAAATTTTCATTATTTCGAAAGTTATTGATATTTTTATAAAATAATCTCTCTAAATCTGAATTAGTGAAAAGTCGGTCACTAATTTATTTTAGTGAAAATTTTATTAATTATTAGTTGTATTTCATTATTTCATTTAGTAGTTTTGAACTTTTCACTAAAGTTTTAGTCATAAAATGACTAACAATTAGTAGAATTTTTCACTAAAGTAAATTAGTGACCGACTTTTCACTAATTCAGATAGAGAGATTATTTTATAAAAATATCAATAACTTTCGAAATAATGAAAATTTTATCAATTTCTTCTTCTTTCTTTCTTTCTTCTTTTCATTTCTTGCAATGCAATACCTTTTGACTTACTCAAAAAAAAAAATTCATAAGTTTTACACTTCTTCTTATTTGTATTCATTATTTTTACTTTATAACTCGAACTCTTTCAGACATGAAAACAGCATAAATATTGCGAAGGCGTTAGAACGATAAACCCATTAAAATGTAAATTTATTGCATTGCAACACATATATTAAAGCAATATATGTATCTAGCTCAACAATAATATATCTGATTTCCCTGCAATTATAAATAATACCGCCCATCCAAGTCCATCATCCATTTTTCGATTGTTTTCCTTGGGAAATGAATTTTTTCCAACTCGGTCAATCTGTGCATAAAGATAAGAGAACGATCGTTAGTGAAATGGCCGTTTCTCGTAAATATCGAAAAACACACGTACTTACGATAGCCTTACTGTTTATACATACGAAATTATAGATACATATATAATATTCATATACATGTATTTTGTATGTATACATAAAAAGTACATGTAACCGATATTCTTGGAACAAATCCGGTTTATGCATAATTTCTAATTCCCAAGTTTGCGCATTTCACACACAACATTAGTATCATATATGTTGTTTATATGTGTATGTTTGTATATGCGTGTGTGTATGTGTGAAGATGGAATATATTAAGTTTGCTTCCTTGCACGGAAAAATAATACATTATTTATCACGAACGGTAGACAATGAACAGACGGTTGATTATGCTCACAATCAGATATGTACGTCGTTCCGTATGACTGGGATAAATAACTATACTATTTAAATACCCTCATATGTGTAACATAACGCTTTTCGTTTCGGATTCATCGTCTTTTCTCCTAAGAAAAAATGAAAATATTCTTACAAGCAATTAACGAGGTAATTTGCAAGTATAATTTGATTTGTTGCTCGATTATTCAAAGTACAATGCGAAAATATTAAGGATAATGTATTGTTTGTGGTGTAACCAGAAGTGTCAACTTATTGTTTATTTTTATTTCTTTTTTTTTGCAATTTTATTTAATTTATTTGCTGTAATTCATTTTATTTCATTTATTTTGGATTTTTCGAGAATTTGAATTCACTCAAAAAAAACGCCTAGTTAAGTTAACTAGAATTTTGGGTTAAATATACCCTAACTATTTTTTCTGGTTAATGTAACCAGAATTCTTATTATTTTAATAAGAATTGCTAGTTAAAACAACTAGAATGCTGGTTAAATCAACCAGAATTCTGGTTACTTTAACCAGAAAAAATAGTTAGGGTATATTTAACCCAAAATTCTAGTTAACTTAACTAGGCGTTTTTTTGAGTGTGGAAAATTATTTTTCGGTATTTTTTCACATTCGGGATTTTGTTGTTTTTTTTTTTCGGCAAACATATGTCCCATTTAAATTAGAAATTGGGAAATTGCATGAAAATTCTTTATTTGAAATTTATGTATTAAGAAATATTTAAATATGTAAAAGACTGTCGTAAATTATTTCCTTGTTATCAAAAATAAATATTTATCAGAAGAGGTTTTCTTTCCTCATTTGGGATGATTGCATCTTTTTGTGAATTGAACATATTCGTGCAATCATTAATTGCGCTGTTTGATGCAACATTGTATCTTTCGCAAATATTATTCTTTTTTTATCATTTTCACGTGTAAAATTTCAAGTACGAACGTACGATAAAATCGGGACCTCGAGAACCGAGAAAAAGTGGGGGAAATTTAGCGAATGGTTGTGAAAGAGAGGGAGGTAAAACTGCAAGGTTGTTAGGATGCTGGAAAGAAGCTAAAAAGAAAAGAGAAAGGAGAGGATAGAAGAGGACAGAATGGGATAGGATAGAGGTAGAAGAGAAAGAGAGAAGGAGAGAGAACGAGAGAAAAAGAGTGAGAAAGAGAGAAAGAGAGTAAGAGAGCGAGGCGTTTACAGTAAAATAATCGCTCAAGGTCCTCTGTGGCGTTGCACTTAGCTAGCCAGGGTTGCCAACAAATGCAATGTTTACATCGCCCACGTGAACATGTGTGAGTTTATATACATATATATATATAGGCGTCCATTTTACGCAGAGAAGGCAGCAAAATTTTAAATTACCAACAACGATAATTCCTTCGATCTTATCGTTTCGCCGAAAAAAGATCCCGCACTGTTATGTATATAATTCTTAAACGTGTGGTAACACTGGAAATCGAAAATTGTATTTTCCGCGTTTTATAGAAATTTATGAGTCAGTTATAAAGTTGAAATTGAAATCAATTTCTCGCTTCGAGATGAATAATTGTTTTTTTTTTTTTAATTTAAAGTTCCAAATTTTGAGGCTTACAGGTTCAGGTGCCTCCGATTTGAGAGTTAAATATTTTTGGTCGTATAAATTTTGAGCAATTTAAAAAAATTTCTAAAGTTTACATTGTATTTTTTGGAATTGATAAGAATTTAAAGTTATTTTAATGGATTTCAAAAGATTCCATGAGATTTTTAAGGAATTTCAAGAACTTCCTGTGTAGAAATTTCCAAACCTGGCCCAGATCGGTGATGAAACGCCCGGCCCGATCAGGCCCCGATCTGGCCAGGTCTGGGCCTGGTCGGACCGTGTGTTTCATCCCCGGTCTGAAATCCCCCGACCTGGACCCGATCGGGGCCAGATACCCCAATCTGGACCCGATCGGGGCCACAGTAAAATTTCTACTCGGGTTTCGGGGGATTTCAAAAGATTTCAACGAATTTAAAAATATATATAAATTTTTAGGAATTCTAAAGAATTTCAAACCAATTTCAAAAGATCACATGGAGTTTTCAGGAATTTTAATAGATTTTAAGAAATTACATTAGATTTTCAGGGATTTCAAGGGCTTTCTAAAGATTTCTTGGAGTTTTGAGGATTTTTAATTTTAGGAAATCTCAATTGATTTTGCGAAATTAAAAAAAATTGCATAGGATTTTAAGTAATTTTAAGAGTTACAACGATACGTTGTGAAATTTTAAGGAATTTTATGGAACATCAAGGAATATCAAGGAGTATTAAGTGATTTTACGAAATTTGAAGGAATTTCACCAGATTTTAAAGGATATTAAAGGCATTTTGAGATACTGTGTGGGATATTGCACATTAAATAATTTTAAAGACGCTTTTAAGGGATTCAAGGGATTTTACCGGATTTCATTTGATTGTCATGAATTTTAAGAGATTTCATAACATTTCGTGAAATTTTAAGTAATTTTAAGGGATTTTACGTTATTTTATGGGATATTAAGTAATTTTAAAGACTTTCAATCGATTCAAGGGATTTTACGAAATTGCATGGAATTTTAAATACTTCTAAGATATTTGACGATATTTTATGGGATATTAAATTATTTTAAGGACTTTCAAGGGATTTTACGAGATTTCACTGGATTGTCATGAATTTTAAGATACTTAATGAGATTTCATGGGATTTTGAGTAAAATGAATATCAAGAAATATCAAGTGATTTTTCGTAATTCAAAGGAATTTCATCAGATTTTGAAGCTCGTTTTGAAGGATAACAAAGTCATTTTAAGGAATTTTATGAAAATTATGAAGATTCCTGAAATTAGACAATGAATTACAACCCGAGTAGAAATTTTGCTGTGGCCCCGAACGGGCCCAGATTGGGGAATCTGGCCCCGATCGGGTCCAGATGGGGGGATTTCAGACCGGGGATGAAACACACGGCCCGACTAGGCCCAGACCTGGCCAAACCTGGCCGGATCGGGGCCCGATCGGGACGGGCGTTTCATCACCGATCTGGGTCAGGTTTGGAAATTTCTACACGGGAATTTTTTATATTTCAAGACTTAAAAATTCTCAATTATTTTGTCTACTAGCAAAAGGCGTGTGCAAAAAATTGCTTAGTATGTATAAAAAAAAACCCATTAATAAAACTGCAAAAGTAGCTTTCTACCGACTTTTAAATACATACCGCAAAAAGTTAAATAAGGTCATTATGACACCGGCATTACCCTTTTACCCAATTTCACCCTCTGCTGAGATTCGCCAAAGGAAATACCTGTTTCGTGGAACAGCACGAACCAGCTGGCGAGGTTGCAGTCTATTTAGGACTGGTACCTGGTGTCTGGTGCGCACCTGTCTGGTACCCACACAAACTCAAAAGGTGTACCTTTAACGAAGCGCCAGACTTGGAGTTTTACAGGCTGTTACAGCTGGAGTGGTATAATGTACTGCCGAACGACTATTTATATATGTCCTGTTCTGTCTTACATATCCTATTCTATCCTGTTCTGTTCTGACTTCTGAGGGTTAATCATGTTACTTTCCCAGCTTTCAACATATTCAATGGATTTTAATACAAAAGAAAAATTACAATTCCTACTTTATTTATTTTTATTAAGTAACTAGTAAAAATAACGCGCACGCTAGGAGTGCGATTAGTTTCTTAATCAATCAACACTTTTAATTAAATAAAGCAAACATTATTTCCGATGTAGAAATTCCGATCGGGGTTTAGTAGGGCCCTGGCTAGTTTTCCCTATTTCTAGTCGGGCGCTGGTCGAGAAAAATGGAGAGGGCCTGACTAGTTCTGTAACGCTGTTTTAGCCAGGTTCTAGCTAGAACTTCTGAGCAGGCCCTAACGAGAGTTAGGTAGACCCCCGTCTAGACCCTTTCTATTATAATATTTTTGTTATTTACCATATGTAAAGTACCAAAATTCAAATTAATAAAGAATAAAAAATTCTTAAATGTCAAAAGTAAAGTTGGTGTATTTTTATACATTATAAAACTATTATAAACATAGTAATAGCACAGTTTTTTTTTTCACTCTTACAATTTTATTTTTAACTGTGTTCGTCTAGTCTGACGAAAATTTTTATTTTATTTTTTTTTTGCATTTTTTGAATTAAGAATATCGATATTCTTAATAAATATTATATTTAAATAAAATCATTTTATTTATCATTTTATTAATTTATCAGTAGAAATTTATCCCGCGTTGTCCAGGTTTTTAAGAAATTTCAGGGAATTTTGTAGAGATTTTAAGGATTTTCGAAAGTTTTCACAAGATTTCAAGACATAAAAGGATTAAAGGATTTTATCAGATTTTAAGTGACTTCGAGGAATTTCAAGAGATTTCAAGGTATTTTAGTGATAAGTGATTATAAGGAATTTCATTAGATTTCAAAAGAACTCAAGGGAGTTTAAAAATTTTCAAAAGATTTTAAAACAGAAAGTGATTTTAAGAAATTTTAAGGAATTTATTCTAATGTGGAGTGGATCAAATGAAATCCCTTAAAATCCCTTAACATTAATTGAAATTCTTTAAAAACTTTTAAATCTCTTGAAATATCTTAAAATTTCTTTAAATTTCTTAAAATTCGTTAAAATCAGTTAAAATGTCTTGATATTTTGTGAAATCTCTAAGAAAAATCTGTTGATAACTCTTTTCACCTCTTTTAAAAATCCCTTTCAATTCTTATAAAATCAATCTTAGCATCCCTTGAAATTCCTTAAAATTGCTATAAATCTCTTTTACAAATTCTCTAAAATTACTCCTAGTAAATAAATAAAAATTTTGGATTTTGGGAACAGTGGAAACTTTTTTTTGTTATTATTCCAATAAATGTAAAAAAAATCGTCAAACTAGACGTCTGAAACTTTAACTCAATAAAAGCAAGAGAAAACATAGGAGCTAACTTCAAAGTGCAGACAAAGAGAATGAATGAATGAAAGAATAGGAAGA
Organism: Synergus itoensis; assembly: GCA_904066005.1. Classification (NCBI taxonomy): domain Eukaryota; kingdom Metazoa; phylum Arthropoda; class Insecta; order Hymenoptera; family Cynipidae; genus Synergus; species Synergus itoensis. The sequence goes on along the minus strand of CAJFCP010025852.1, from coordinate 29,389 downwards.
TTATTATCATTAATAATTAATAATTAATAATTTATAAATCTTTTGAAATCCTCGAGGAAATCCTTTAAATCTTTTCAAATCTTTTGAAATCAAGCGCATCACGCTGTGAGAATTTGGGAACAATGGGAAAGTGAGAAATTGGGAAAGTGGGAAATTGGGAAAGTTACATAATTCACTCCCTCTTCTGTCCTGTTCTATTTTGTCTTTCCCAGTCCTGATGAATCCTGTCCTGTCCTTTTCTTGAAAAATATTCTTGTAAAGACGAAAAGTCTTTTTCTAAAGATGAAAATCAGGAATGATGGTGATTCGGCATTAACTGAAATTTTCCTTCTCAGCTACATCTCAGCCGGTGGTATACATACAGTCTATAATGGTATAATGCATGAATATATAAAAGCGTTTGGACGTCTGCAGCTTTAGCTCTTGGGCGCCTTTTGTACTCAGCCGCCTTTGGGATTACCTGCTAGGACTTGTCTGTGTTTACCTTTAACTTTAGCATTAGCTTTACCTTTACCTTCACCTTCACCTTCACCTTTACCTCTACCTCTACCAATACCTTTGAGAAATCGAGAGTCTAAATTCAACCAATAATATATGGTTCACTCGTTTGTTTGCTTTTGGGATCTTTTTTGCTTATTTTTTTATTTATTATTTTGTGGCCGAAATTCTTGAGAAAAGATAAAGGTTCTGGGTAGCTGCAGATATTGGAGAAAAAAAATGTGTCAAGGAAATGTCAGGTATAAGTGCGCGAGTAACTGTTAGGGAAATTAGAAATTGATATTGTAAATGTTAATTAGAATGTCTATTTGCGGGAATTTAAGGAAATCTGGGAATTGAAAAAAAATCCGGGAATTCTCCTTGATACCATTTTTCATGCGGAAAGCGGATTTCCGGTTTGTAAAAACTTTTCCGAAATAATCAATCTAAATATTTGTATTTAACACTTGCATGCAACTTTTGTTAAATCTTTTGAAATATTTTGAATTATTTTCAAATTCATTAAATAGGGGGTTAATCGTTTGGTTTATTTATTTTATTGGTGTACCCCCATGTAAAAATATTCTACATAATTTAATATATAAAAATGATTGTACAAAAATTAGTCATTCTGAAATGATTATATAATTTTGATAGAATAATTTTTATGCAAAAATTAAATGCACATTTTTACATGGGCCTATTATTAAATTTTTCTGTATACTTTTAAGATCCTTTCAAATTCTTTAAAATCATTCAAAATCGTTTGATATTTGTGAAAATCACTTAAAATCTCTTGAAATCCTTTAAAGTCTCTTCGAAATTTCTTCGAATTCTTTAAAATCCTTTAAATATGTTTAGATTGGTTTAAATCGCTTGCAATTTATTAAAATCATTCAAATGTCTTGAAATCTCCAGAAGTCTGTGAAACTGAACTTTATGAAATCCCTTTAATTCTTTCAAAATCCTATAAATTTTTAAAATCTCTTGAAAAATTAAACACCAATGAAAGTCTTTTAATTCTAAAGCTTTCAGTATTTATTTACTCTTCAATTCATTCTTTAAAAGTCTTTAAATATAAAGTTAATTAGAAAATTACCTGAAATTGTTAAAATCTGTAATTCAATTTCACTCAATGCTAAAATTGAAAATAGGATTAAACTAAAAATAGTACATCGAACTTTTAACAGTTCTAAAAAGCAAGAAGCTTTTTTTTATCAAGAGCTCTTCTTGCATTTAAGTCTGATCCTTTCCCAGTAATTATAAGAGTACAAGAAGCAGAAAGTCTTAAACGGTTTTGTAGATTGAACCTCCATAAAACTTGGTGCGCAACAAGCATCTGAGAGTGCACCATGTCGTAGCTTGATTTTTGCTCACGGATATTCTTGTTTCGTCCTTGGTTTCCTCAGGGTTCAAGGCCAGCCGGACGCCGTTATATATGCTCGGTCTTTTTCGTTTAGCAATACGTCAAGCAGGAAGTTTACTCTGAATTTTAAAGAAACTGACTTATTTTTATATACTTTAATTTATTCAGAAAAGGGAATTCTTTAAATCCCGTCATTTTTAGACGGGAAGTTCAAAATATTCATGAAATTTCATTCAATTCATAATTCGTCATTTTTTCATTCATATATTAATGAACTTGAGTCAATTTAAATTGAATTATTCAGGTCTGAAAAAATAAAATTGATTAATTGCGGGCAAGTCGAGTCCAGTTGTACCTATAAATTTAAAACTGCAAAATTTATGCTATCTTTTCAATTCTTTATTTGACTCCAACACAATACAAAGTTTTAAAGTCGATAAAGGAGTAGTTGGAACAGCAGAGGTAAAAATTGTTTTCATGGTTGTTCGGGCCCGATGCTCGGACCCAAAGCGCGTATCGAGACGTGGATCGCAAGGAAACGTTCTCGAGAATGTTTACGATCCGGGGACGGTCCAAATCGAGGTGAGTCAGGGTCCACACCGCCTACTCGAGGCCCCAGCAGCCTGAGAAAATAGAAATCAAGCACGTATCGCTTAGTCCTTTTATCTTAAAAAATGCACCAATAGTCAACATAATTAAAAATAGGATAACTTACAAATATTATAGTATAATAGGATTTTAAATACTACGTAAATGGAAATATGTATCAAAATCAAGTGTGGTAACTCGAGTAAAAAAAGGTCCCACTGTGATACCAACATAATCCAAAATAATAATAAAATAATATTAATAAAATTAATAATATTAATAATATTAAATATTAATAAAATAATATTAAATTAATTATCCTTCTCTGCTTTCTAAATAATCCCCCCCCCTTGACAAACAACCTCTCCCACTTGCTAAATAACCTTCTATCCAGTTACCAAGACCAACCCCCTCCTTCTAGAAAAACAAACCCCCCTCCACTTCATTTGATTAATCAAATCTCCCTGTCACTTGAAAAATTAAACCCTCCTCCCCTTTCCAATAAACAAATTCCCCTCTCAACCAAAACTCCTTTTCCCTTTTCCAATCAAAACGCTTCTTTTCCATTTCACCCTTCCCCACCCCTTAAAAAAAACGTCTCATTCCCCTTCCAATCAAAACTCCTCTTCCTCTTTCCAGCCAAATTGTCTCTCCTCTCCATCTGAAAGTTCCCTTCCCTTTGCGCAGTGCCGGATCATGGAGGGGTCTTGTTGGTGCTGAAGCACCGGGCCCCGTACTAGTGGGGGGCCCCCAGTTCCCCAAGGAAAAAATAAAATATGAAGTATTGCAGTAAAATAACCGTAAATAAATACACGTAAATAAATTTTTATTTGTTATAATTGAAGTGCATTTAATTACATAAAAATCTCTACAATGAGAACGCATATGCTCTTTTTCCTAAAATCCCCCACCTGAAATGGGCCCCGTCGTTAATTTAAGCACCGGGCCCCGAAGGGTCTTAATCCGCCCATGCCTTTGCGACTAATCCCCCCTTTTCCTTTCTAAGCCTTTCCTTATTTGTAACCAATACCTTCCTCCATTTTCCAAACAATCTTTCTCTTCGCCCTTCGAAACAAAATCTCCTTACCCTTTTCCAGTGAAGACAACTATTTCCTCTTCGAATAAAACTCTACCCTTTTTCAAACAAGCCTTACCCTCTCCCCTTTCCGAACAAAACACCTCTTCCCACTGCCAACCAAAACCCCCCTCTACTTTTCAACTTAAGCTCTTTTTCTTTCTGAAAAATAAAACCACCGTCTTCTTTCTTCAAACCAAATCCTCCTCTTCTCTTTGCAAACTAAACCCCCCTCTTCACTTTTCAACCGCCACCCCCCCCTCCTTCCAACCCCCCCCCCCCCCCTCAAAACAATCCCCCAGACCTTTCCAAAAAAAAATCTCCATACACCTTCCAACTGAAATTCCTCTTCCACTTTTCAAAAAAAAACAAACCCCACTCCCCCTTTTAAGGGCATGCGATACTTTTTGATCGAATTTAGCAAGATGAAACTTTTTTTTAATTTTGCAAGATAAAAAGAGTCAATAACGGTCCGTTTTAATGTTCTCTTCCGTTTTCCAAAGTTTCAGGGCAAAATATTCATTTTTGTGGCCAAACAATGGGTTTATTTGAAACTCATAATTTTTCAAAGTATTACATGCCCTTAACTAAAACATACCTCTTATCAATCTTGCTTAAAATACCGGATAGAACCCAGATAAAACCCGGATAGAGTCGGGAGTCTATCCGGGCTTAATGAAACTGAAGTTTTCAACGTTTAATTCAACGAAAACTTATTTTTTTGTAAAAAGGACGAGATCTAAAATCTGATTGCGCTAAATGGTTCCATTAGATGTCAAAAGATACACAAACAGTTTCAACCCCCTAACGCACTAGGATCACCCCCAAACCATCCTTTAAGTACAAAAAAATCATAGAAATTCCCCTAACTTCGAGACCTAAAATTTTATCGTTCCACATGGGTCCATTTAGTGTCCAAAGAAGCCCAAATCAGTTTCATCCACCTAACCCCCTAGTTTCACCCTCAAAATCAACCCCTAAGCACAAAAAATCATTAAAAATCCCCAAACTTCGAGACCTAAAATTTTATCATTCCAAATGGGTTCATTTAATACCCAAAGAGGTCAAAAACAGTTTCATCCAGCTAACCCTCTAGGTTCACCCTCAAAATCAAACCCTAAGCACAAAAAAAATCATTAAAAATCCCCAAACTTCGAAACCTAAAATTTTATCATTCCAAATGGGTTCATTTAATACCCAAAGAGGTCAAAAACAGTTTCATCCAGCTAACCCCCTAGGTCCACCCTCAAAATCAACCCCTGCGGTTAGGGGTTGATATTGAGAGTGAACCTTGGGGGTTAAGTGGATGAAACTGTTCTTGACCCCTTTTAACATTATATGAAACCATTTGAAGTGATAAAATTGTAGGTGTCGAAGTTTGGGGATTGTTAATGATTTTTTTTGTGCTTAGGGGTTGATTTTAAGGGTGAACCTAGGGGGTTAGGTGGATGAGATTATTTTAGGCTTCTTTGGACAATAAATGGACCAATTTGTAACGATAAAATTTTAGGTCTCCAAGTTTGGGGATTTTTAATGATTTTTTTTGTGCTTAGAGGTTGATTTTGAGGTTGAACCTAGGGGGTTAGGTGGATGAAACTGTTTTCTACTTCTTTGGACATTAAATGGACAAATTTTATTTTTTTAATTTTAGGTTTAGAGGTTTTTAATGATTTTTTTTGTACTTAGGAGTTTATTTTGAGGGTGAACCTAGGGGGTTACGTGGATGAAACAATTTTGAGCTTCTTTGGACATTAAATTGACTCATTTGGAACGATAAAATTTTAGGTCTTGAAGTAAGGGGAATTACAATGATTTTTTTGTACTTAGGGGTTGATTTCGAGGGTGAACCTAGGGGTTTAGATGGATGAAATTGTTTTGAGCTTCTTTGGACATTAAATGGACCTATTTGGAACGATAAAATTGTAGTTCTCAAAGTTGGGGGAATTGCAATGATTTTTTTTGTACTAAGGGGTTGATTTTGAGGGTGAACCTAGGGAGTTACGTGGATGAAATTGTTTTGGGCTTCTTTGGACATTAAATGGACTCATTTGGAACGATAAAATTTTAGGTCTTGAAGTTAGGGGAATTGCAATGATTTTTTTTGTACTAAGGGGTTGATTTTGAGGGTGAACCTAGGGGGTTACGTGGATGAAATTGTTTTGGGCTTCTTTGGACATTAAATGGACTCATTTGGAACGATAAAATTGTAGGTCTCGAAGTTAGGGGAATTTCTACAATTTTTTTTGTACTTAGGGGATGATTTGGGGGTGATCCTAGTATGGTAAGGGGTTGAAACTGTTTTGTGTGTCTATTGACATCGAATGAACCATTTAGCACAATCAGATTTTAGGTCTCGTCCTTTTAAGTGCATTTTAAGTAGGGATGTTGTAGGACTTACTCTTTTTTGGTGCAAATACACCCTATCAGGTCCCAGATAAACACGAAAAGATGTAGCCTTTTTATTTTAGACGAGCTAATCCATTTCTCTTTTCGGAACCCGGATAGAACCGGTCAAACAACACTATTTATTTTCTTCTACCTGATTGATTCCAGATAGACTCGGATAGACTCCAGTTTGGACTTATAAGAAATCAATTTATAATTTCGTATTTCTGTTACGTCTCGGATATAACCGGATAGAAAGACAGAGTGGGCTTTGTTAAAATACATTATTTGTCTTTTTTCCCTGATAGAACCCGGATATTCCCGAATAATTTCCGAACAGGAAATGAGTAACCAGATCACTTCTAATAAAAACCCCTCCTTTTTCCAAAACAACTAATTTAATAAATAATAGAATGAAAATTAAGTTTATTTAAGGGCATGTGATACTTTTTGATCGAATTTAGCAAGATGAAACTTTTTTTTAATTTTGCAAGATAAAAAGAGTCAATAACGGTCCGTTTTAATGTTTTCTTTCGTTTTCCAAAGTTTCAGGGCAAAATATTAATTTTTGTGGCTGAAAAGTTGGGTAATTTGATCACTCATAAAGCATAGAGCACCTAACCTCAAAGTGACAAATGCATTACGAATTTTAGCAAATTTAAACTTTTTTTCATTATACAAGATAAAAAGAGTCAATAACGGTCCGTTTTAATCTTCTCTTCCGTTTTCCAAAGTTTCAGGGCAAAATATTTATTTTTGTGGCTGAAAAGTTGGGTAATTTGAAAATCAATAAAATCGAAAAAAATTGCTCATATAGTAAGTATCACATGCCCTTAATCTCAGAATTATTTAAATGAATATTTCATGAGGATATGCCTCTTTTGCTTCACTATAAGACCGGTGTGCTATCGACCTCGGCCTTCACTGTTTACTTTTTTAAAGACGTGTACAGAGGTGGTGGGGAGGGGGGCAAGGAACGACGGGCCTTGAAAATCGTTAAAATCGTGATTCCGTGCAGAGTACAGAGCCTCAGAATATGCGAAGTGTATGTAATTCATTATTTATTCAGTTTACAATACCTCTTTTAATGTCTTAAATTTCTTACAAATTGGATGGAAAATATCAGAGAAAAAAATTATTGATTTATTTGTGACAGTTGGATCTTGGGTAGTATATTGTAAAAACAAATTATCTGGCACAAATTTAATCAACTTCAAAATAATTCAAAGAAAGCAAAATTGTACTTGAATTTAATTCAACTTGAATCAAGTTCGATTAAAATTTAGTAAGGGATATTTTTGAATTTTATGATAATATAGAGTCACTTAATTCGTGAAGCGTTAATTATTGATTGGTGCAACTTGATTCAAGTTTAATGCAATTTGATTTAAGTTTACTGAAATTTGATTCAAATGAAATACAACTTCATTCAAGTTTAATGTATATGATTCCAATTTAGTGCATCTTTTTTTATGTTTAGTGAAGTTTGACTCAAGTTTAGTACAATTTAAGGGCATGTAATACTTTACCATAGGAGCAAATTAGTTATACCAATTATACGTTCATAATAATAAATATTTTTAGCTAATAAGAGTCAATAAACTTTCGTCTATATGAGACGAAGGTTTATTGACTCTTATTAGCTAAAAATATTTATTATTATGAACGTATAATTGGTATAACTAATTTGCTCTTATGGTAAAGTATTACATGCCCTTAACTCAAGTTTATTTAAAATTTAAATATAACTCAAGTTCATTGAAACTGACTCAAGTTTAATAAAACTTGTTTAACATGTCTGGTGTGTGACTTTTTGACAAATATTTAATAATGACCTATAGAAAAATTCAAATTGACTTTAATGAAATTTTTCTTGAGCTTTATTTAACTTTTGATTAACGAAGCTTGATTGTGAGTTAAGCTTGATTTAAATTTAGTAAAACTTGATACATATGTTTATTTTGACTATATGTTAATAAATATTGCCTAAAAGAAAAACTTGACTTAACTTTAGTACTTTGACTCAAGTCTAATTTGATTCAAGTACATAATATAGTTCAAGTTGATTAAAGTTTCTTAAGACCTGATTCAAGTTTAGTAAAACTTGATTCATATTTCTGGTATGCCATTAAATTGTGATAAATGTTGACTCGAAGATAAATTCGAATTAACTTCGTAAACTGTGACTCAAATTTTATTTCTTTGGATCAATTAAACTCGATTGTGAGTGAAGATATACATATAGTATTTCTCTCGACTTGAGGAAAACTTGAATCTTGACGACATGCTTATGAAATTCGATTAATTAAAATTTGACTCACGTCATCAGATCTCTTCTAAAAAAAATTTAAAAAATGATCATTTAAAATGTCCTTGACGACTCTAATCTTACAAATGAGTAATTTTTGTCATTATGTTGCCATACCCAGGTGGAAAAGTCGGTGTTCTGCCAATTCTTACAACCGGCACAG